>CAJNIZ010043044.1:0-59130 GCA_905231905.1 Symbiodinium pilosum
ATAACTACAGTTACCCTAGATGTAATTGGGTTATAACTACAGTTACTAAGTAGGTTCTAAGTACAATGGACCTCCAAGTAAAGCTAGAACGCTCGAGCCAGTTTTTGGTTTCGGGGCTTTAGGGTTTAGGGCTCTGGGCTTGGGTTTTTCTCCAACCCAACCCGCCTTGGCTCCGTTCAGCCCTTATCTCTAAACCTTACATCCTATACCCGCAACACTAAAGATTAAGCGAGAGGGTTTAAGGTTTGAGGGTTTGCGGAGATTGTCAGGAGATTCTGCTCTAACATTCAAGATTTTTGTGCGTGCTGTCATGACCATATCCAGGGGCTTTACGTTTATAATTACATATACCTACTTGTACCCAGAAGTCTAAACCAACCTCAACGCCTGTAGCCCCAACTACCTACAGCTTAGTAGTAATCTGGGTTGCTGTTAAGGAACTTAATTTAAGTTATTACCCGGGGCATCCGTGTCAGCAAAAAAATGGGAACATTGCAATGTCCTTGATTTTGGGTGACGTAGCCTATGTCGTCCGAAATTGGCATCGTACCATATTCACGGAAAGATACCTAACGGACCCCCCCCCCAACCGACCATTCGGAGCTATGGGTTCGGAGTTTCTGAGCATCTCAAAGGCTCAAATGGAGCAAGTGTCTATGATGTCGTATATACCTACAGGATTTCTTCCTATGTGTCTGAGAATATTAGCCGATCACTGCACCTAGGGTGGGGAAACCCTGTTGAAAGTTATAGTTTAGGCCGCTGTGTTATTTATACCCAGATGTTCGAAACCTCAGCAGCCACATGTCATCCCATGGGGCATTCGCCCACGCGGAGTTGGAAGTAAATGCTGCGAAATGCTGCCCGTCGTGCCCTGGATGCATGGGACAGGTCCAGATCACGAGGCAACCATGTAAATTCATATAGTAATTCCCCTGATCTGAAACCTGTCCATGTGATACATGAGGTCATTTGACGCAGGATCGTTCTCGGAGTCGTGTGCCCGCTACACCTCGAGCTCATGACGCAAATGTTGCTTGCACCGACGGTGCCCATGTCACAGACGATGCAGTGTGGAATGTTTCTGGTGCCCCCCCCTCTGTGCGTGCACTGGGACAAGCATGAATGTCAGCTGCGTAGCTTCATGGCTGATCAGTTGTACTTGTGGCTCGAGACTTTCTCAAGCTACAGTTTTCCAGGGCCCCTGACACGTGGCAGGCAGCTCGGCATAACTAAAGGGGAGCTGTTTACGCATAGCAAATTTCAATTTGCACTTGACTACACATGGATCATATTCAAAATCCGATCGCGAGGCTTCAATCGATATCGATGCTAGCGATCCTTACCCCGGACACCAAGCGGCAAGCCTCGAAGATCCTCCTTGAGGTGAATGGATCTGCAAGCTCCGCACGTTTGAATATTAATACATGGCCATGGTACAGGACATCCTGAACTCGTACTTGACCGAGTCCGCCGACCGTCTGCCCAAAATTCGTGAAACGAAGGAGACTGCAATTGCGATTTTGCCGCGTAGCATGTATGTGCATTTTTTGCAGGACATTCTCGAGATTGTCCCCCAGGGAGTGGATTCCGTGGAGATGGTGCAACTTGAAAACCGCGAGTATATGTAACAGTTCATGATGATGATGTTGTCCCTGCAGATTGAATTCCATCTGTCATTTTATATGGACTACCTCGCCAGCCTCGCCGGGATGGTACCGCTTTTCAGTGTGCACCAGGTACACCGGCGCAAGTTTCATAATTCGCTCATGGCTCATGTTTATATGTGCACGCATCATGTGTATTGCGCAGGAAGTCATTTCAATGATGGCGATGCGGTATGCTATCCTTGGCCCGAAGCCTACAAAGAAGAAATTGAAGGAACCTTTGCTGCAATGTGTGTGGTTTTGATACAATAGTATACGTACTGCAGCCTGGACTGCAGGGCGCTGCA
Organism: Symbiodinium pilosum; assembly: GCA_905231905.1. Taxonomy (NCBI): domain Eukaryota; class Dinophyceae; order Suessiales; family Symbiodiniaceae; genus Symbiodinium; species Symbiodinium pilosum. The sequence goes on from CAJNIZ010043044.1 coordinate 1,955, forward strand.
CTCGGGAATGGGCCAATGGGCAAGCTGCTGTGATGAGGGCTGCAGCAGTGCACGCCTTGTCATTGACGCGTCGTGCCAAAGGTGCCAGGAGCGTGCTGCTAGTCATTAACGAGTGTACGCGTTTGCAAGTGACATATTAGGCGGCAAGAGCGAGCTAGTAGCATATAATCAGGAGCCCCGGCATTGCTGCCTTGAAAGATGTGGTGAGGAAGACCGTGAGTCTCCCAGCTTAATAGTAATAGGTTATAACTCGGAGCGAGGATATCCCACCCTGTACGTGCATGCACATGTAGCAGCTATGCTGTTAACATTTTTACTTTAAAACTTTGTATCTAGAAACCCGTAAAATTCCTCAATTACATTTATATCCCCATGTGTACAGGGTGGATTTGTTGTAGTACATCCCTGAACTCACCTCTGGACCTACCCGCCCAAACCCAGCTTAGGTGTGACGCAGGGCAACCCGGACCCCGACGCAGCCGTCGAGACTGCTTTTGCACTCACAGCTGATGATGATCAGGTGGCTTTGCAGATAGCTAGCTGCTCTAGCTAGGCCTTCTAGGGTTTGGCTTCGGGATTGGAAGGGCTTCGGGCTTTGCAGAACAATTGCGTAGGTTTACGGTTTAATGTTATATGGGTTTAGGGTATATAGGGATTTAAGGTTTAGGGATTGAAGGTTTATAATTAGGATTTATAATCCTAGGCTGAAAAGGGTATCTCGGGGAGTAGCTCGTGGCCGCAGAATAGGTCCCCAAACAATCCCAGCGGGAATCCCTAACATACGAAAAATGTATATATATATATATACGTTCAGCGTATAGCTACCACACATTGAAACCCTAAATCCCTTTGGCCCTCTCAGCTGCGCAGCCCAGCAGCAGGTGAGCCTGTCCAATTCTACGGAGTCTTTGGGAGATCACGATGATTCTGATGCTATAATGGAGGCTTCTAGATTGCAATGATTCTCTGATCATTCGATGTGCATCCATTCTGGCATCGTAGCTCATGCTTGATATCATTAAGGACATGGATGGGGAGATTGCAGCTATGCAGCAGGATCCTCCGAAGGTGTGGCAGGGAATGACACAAGCACAAGAATGTTAGCATCCTGATTGCATGATTTACAACGTTTCAGGTGATGCCGAATCTTGTGACTCTGATGGCTCCGCCAATCTATGTTCCAGTGCAATGCTTAATTTATTTGATGCCATGGTTGTTCAAGGTATCCCCTGTAGAATCTTCAACGCACCCTAGGTCAAGATGAAGCCACCAGTGGTTGACCCCAGCACCCTGGAGACGCAGCCACTGGACTTTGAACAGCCGGAGACTACTTTGCCGCCTCTGCCCGAAGACCGGCGCCAAGCAGCCAAGGCACCTTGTATAAATATTGCCGTTTAAATGTTATGTGTTTTGACTGTACATTGCAAGGAAGCCAGGCGGCGCCCCATCCAGCCCAAGCAACCCGAGGAAATCCCAGAGAGCCTTGAAGCAATGGTGCTTGATTGCCAACCGGCCCCAACGAACCCTGATGCTGTAGCAGCACAACGGAAAGACTTTTGCCTGCATGCGTTAGCTGATCATCAAGTTGCATGTTGGAACTCCCGCTGTATCTATATTATTGCATTGCAAATTGAAGTTGCCCAGGCTGCGCGTGAGAATGCTGCATTGGAGAAGGCTAAGAACTTGCAGGAGCAAGGCGAGTTAGGTGGCTAGGTAGGTGGCGGAAAATGCAATAATTAACGATGGTGATTCCTAATTCTACTTGAATATTGCCAGGCAAGCCGAAAGCAAAAGCGAAATCCAAAGGAAAGTCGAAGTGCAAGGCAGCGGCAGCGCAGCCGCCCGCAGCAGATGCAGAAGGCAACACAGATGCCACCACGGTTGCCAGCACGGATGCCGGCGTGAGCTGGGATGTTGTGGAGCCTGAGATGCAGCCATATATATTTGGAAGAGTCATGCGTTATGAATCTTCGTATTTTCTCATGGGAATCTAATTTGCTATTTACATGTTTTTCCGACCTAAGGGGCCTGCCCTCATCGCAGGGAATATTCCAGTGCCGGCGGGATTTGACGGAAGCAAGAAGAGCTTTACTGTCTCGCCCCCCCCTGGGTGCGATCCGGCGGTTGGCGCCATAGGCTGCTTGTGACTCGCCCTTGAGAGCTCGTAATTTGTGCTTCGCATGCGCTGGGATATATGTCATGGTCTCGGGTCGCAAGGTGGACAACGAATCAGTTCTACGTCAACAACGGCCTTGAGACCACCGCAGGTGGCCGGACGTATAACCGTAACAAGAAGAACGGCATTTGCGTTAGCGTTCGCAAACTCAACAATGATTGGGGTGCTGCCTGGGTAGCTGCACGGCAGCTAGCGAGATGGCCATGATCTGTACATGTGTTACTGCTTCTCGGCAGCTAGTGCGTAGCATGTGGCTACAGGTATAGGGTAGCAGATGATATATATATATATTTATATTTATATAGGAATAGATATAGATCTGCCACAGGGGTTAGGGGAATAGGTCTGAGGTTTGAGGTTTAGGGAAATTTCTGCTAGTTTTCGTTGCTACTATGTAAAGGGTACCGGTGGCAATGAAGTCAATTTGTTGATGCTTGCAACCCAAATGCAATCAAGACGACCCCGAATGTCACCACATTTACTTAATGTCGTACTCAGAAACTTATTACAACTCGAGCTCATTCGAAAATTTAAATCCACAAAACCGAAAAACTCAAAAGATGAGATGTCAATCCACAGCACACTTCATTCAGCACATCCGCACACGGCTACCTTGGCTATCATATAATTCCGGGGACACCTATTCCAGCCCTAACTCGTTATTAAGTGTAAGTCCTATAGCTAGCTATCCCGAACCCCATTATTCCCAAGCCAGAACCATCCGCTAATTCACTGCCAAAAAATTCACAGTAAGGCCGACTTGGGATTGCCAAGATCCAGTTTTGATGCGCTCGAGCTCCTGCAGCGCAGTTCGAGGGTGCGATGTGTATGGGATCGTGCCGTGATGGCTTTGACATGCAGTGGGATGCTGCGACTGCCATTTAGATCGAGGAAAGAAAATATATTGTTTGCCAGGTCTTTCATCCGTGCGCGCACTTTACGTGGATGCATGATCAGGCAACTACGTACGTAGACTGGTGCAGAGGCTCATGACAGGCATGCATGAGGTAGCTATCACTAGTACCGTGTAGCTATTAGCATTATAATTATGGGGATCAGCAGGGCTTCTTATGGTACAGGTTGTCCAGTAGGCCCGGTTGATATCGATTTCAAAATTCAACAAACTCGGCTTTTTAATAGCTGTGCAATGGCATCGCCAATGACTTTTTCAAGGGCAACAGCAGGGCGTCTGCTGAAATTGGGAGCTCCGATTACTCTGCTACTTAGCTTGCGTAAGCTTTATGAATTATAGATGTTCTACAGCAACATGTCCACCCTATACATGAATGTACGTATCCATCTCAGGCTGTGTGCGATCGATTACCTCATCCAGCTCAACATAGTTGGGCACCTTGGGTCATCTACTGGCGAGCGATGCCAACGCGAGCCTTCACATGATTTAGAGTACTTACTAGTAGATATCCATGTCAGTGCACTTAAGCTTTACAATTATAAGAATGTGACCTACCCAAGGACTATGTAATGGTGGAGTTGTTTGCTGGTTGCTGCCGGATGACCCAATCCTTTAGCGCCTCGGGTTGCATCATATGAGTACACAGCAGTTCATGGAAGATATACTTTGTGCAATACATATACACATTTCCACGTGTAATTAAGGATCCCACGGACACAGGGCCCAGCCTTACGACATCATGCTGAACTCACAAGCTGGGCCAGGCTGTATGGACATCACTTCAACGAGCGGTTTCTTCTATGCTCTTCTGAGCATATTAAAGCTACAAGAGGGTGGACTAGCCTGGTGTGGGGTGCCTTGCAGCTCGTTCCTTGTCAACGAAAGACTCGGGCGTATATGCATGTAGCCAGTTAGGTAAGTAGTGGATCTAGTCATTGTCTGCCTCAGTTGCATGCTTAGGTGGGTGTTTATGTCGAGCTCCGGACATCGCAGAAATGAAGATGGTCGTTTTGGAATACGTGGTGACACGTCGCGTCCCACTGTGGCTGTGGGTAACTGTATAGCCCAGAGGACAATTTCGAAAAAAATTAAAAGCATGCGGTGCACATATAAAGATATCGAATAATGGGGAATAGGTGAGAGCTTAAACTCAAGCTATTGACAACCTGCAGGACAGCGCTGCTCCTCTTCGTAGTGATATGCTTGCAGGCCCACTTCATAGCTCCTTAACTTGGATTTCCGGTATTAGGGTGTAGGTTATGGCAAGTTCAGGGTGTAGGGGATTTAGGGTTTATAGGGTTTAGGGTTTCAGGGTAGTGGGGCTCAGGGTTTGGAGTTTAGAGTTTAGGGGTTCGAGGGTTTATAAGTATAGGGTTACCTAGCACTACTTGGGTATTGTTGTTATAGCATTCGTCCCTGCTATATACAGCCCCTACAGGTCCCAAATTTTATTGAGGGAATCTGATGTTATGAGTCCTCCTTGGATTCATGGAATTTGGCTTTATTAGGCTGAGTTCTATTTGATTGGGGGAATTCTCTTCAGGCAGGGTCTTCCAACCCTATAGGACTCAAGGATTTAAAATGGCAGGGGTCCTCTACATCTGTTGGATTCAGGGAATTAAAAGTAAATAAATAAATATAATAAGTATATGTAGTAAGGGGAGTCCTTTCAGGATTGGTGGAATTTTGCTGGGGTGTAGCTTTAACACTTTCTGGGTTGGGGTCTTAGCAAGCTAAGGGGTGCATTTTTCTGTGGACTTTGGGCCCCAAAGCACGAGGACGAATTGTTTAACGATATAACCCCATGGCCAGACCTCATGCATCAATTCCGAGGTCGATCTCTTGGACGTATTAATACCCCAGTACATTCTCAGCCTTGAAAGCCCACCTTGAACATCCCAAGCCCCTCAAACCGTATCTATGCCCATGCCCAGATTGAACAACCAGCGAGCAGCGTCCTATGCAAGTACAAGTGCATTCGCGCAGCAATGGCGATTGCAAATGCAAGGATGTATAAATTTTGGATGGCGCGATATGGTCATTGGATACCGAAGCCAAGTTGGCTCCTAGGCACTCCGAATCATGGCTGCAATCAGGCTAGAGTCGGAACTATTCATAGCTGAAGTTGGTGTCAATACTGGGCCTCATTCATCGGTATTGTTGAGGTAACCCCTCGAGATTCGGTTCACGGGTTTAGTGGGTGATTACTATAAGTTGGTTGTTCCCCTGGGTCCGATCGAACTCCAAGGAATTACCTCTTTCTGATCGAGGCGAGCAAGCCCTGCGACATGCCCAGGAATATTGATGTGGTGACGAAGACTGTCGACAAAGGTGGCAAAAAGCGGGTGATCTTCGACGTGAACAGTATGCAGTTCATCGAGTATACTGGTACCTAACAACCCTGAAGTAGGCCTCTACACCTGCTAGATCGTATATGAGCACTGGGCTATAAATTAGCAGCATATTAATCATTAATCTATATAGGGATCCTATTATAACGGACACACATACATGTATACAAAGGTTTAAGGACCGGTATCCAGTTTAGGGCTCATATGCCCAATCTCTAGATCTATGAAACTCAGGACAGGAAATCGGCGCTTGCTGCGTTTGTCTGGTCATTATCCCATCCAATTCTCTGAAATGATTGCGCAGTGGCGTACGGAAATGTTGGAAGCTGACGCTTGTCGAACTACTAACTATATAGGTACAAGCACCTAGCCTGGCCAACCCACAGTCGAATCCCACACATCCGGGAGGGAATTTGAAGAGGGGTATCTATAGGTATTATTATTCTTAATTGAATCGAACTTTCATGACCAGACACGAGGTTGCAGGCCCAAACCCTTCAGCCTTGAAATGCCCTTAACACCCTTGCCAAGGCGTCTGATGGTGCTGTACCACCACTCCCGCCAGACGATGCAGCACCTGATGTGGCCACACGGACTCGTAAATAAGCTTAGAAAATACTAATAATAATGGGGTTTGGTGAATTCGGGGGAAGTTGTATTTGTTCTACGCTATTTCACCACCCTGCCCCACCCCACACACCACAGCCAACCCGCCCCATCACCCTTGCATATGACTTGTTGCTTGAAGCTGATTGCCCCAGCGGGAGCAGTCCCAGCCGACGTTCCTCGCCCAGAGAATGTTGGCAAAAGGGCGCAGGGTAATTTCCCCTTCCCTGCACCCCTGGGGCCATAACATGTCACGCGCCTCAAAACAAGCCCTAATTTGAACAGCTCTGTCCCGGCGCAACACTAGGGCAGGGTTTTTCAAATATGTGGGCCCCAAGGCTTGGCCCATTTCATGGCCATGTGCCGGAGATCGAGGGGCGGACATTTAAATGGAAAATGCTTGCAAAAACAATCCCCCCCCGACCCCCCCTCTCCTCAACCAATATTAATGAAAGGGTTGAAATCCAGATTTTGATTCCGCCGAACTCCGCCGACCCGGCACTGCACCAGCCCACCCCATCACCCTTGGCTTATTGTTCGAAGTTTATTGCTCCAGCGGGAGCAGCCTACGTTCCTCGGGATGAAGTGATATGCAAAGTAATATTGGCAAAAAGAGTGTCTACGCGGGTGCACATGCCAACGAGGTTACGGTTTTCTGTTGCACCTTTTGCTGGTCTGCTGTTGGAGAATTTCAATTAGGTTATCATCATGGGTATATAGGGCTTAGGGCTTAGGGGTTAGGGCTTAGGTTACCATTATATGTGTATGTATAGTAATTATATTAATATATGGTTTCCCCAATATTAATGTAGCAACTGGGCGAGTGGGGTCCCTGGATTGCAAATGAGCTGGCCAGTTTTTGGGGAACATAATTCATGTACAGTTTGTTCGCGAAAAAAAAATGTTCCCAGAGGCTCCACATCTGGCCCATATATGCTTCTGGGCCCCTGTAAACCCCACTCCAAATAGGCATAATTAGGCTATTTAATATGGAAAATACAACATGGAAACTACTATATTGTATTGTAGGGTATCATGTCTTGGAGGGTATTTTCATACGTAGTAGCAGGATTCCTGCAAATAATTGCTATATGAACTGCTTTCATTTCCTTATAAGCCCTTAAACCCTAAACCCTGTAACTCTTAAACCCTAATCTAAATAACATGTAAGGACATGAGCTTTGATTGGGCAGATGCGAATCTGAGTGCCATAGCTGATTTTTTGATCGAAGAAGCTCATATGGAGCGCTTCTTGCCGAATGTTTTCCTACCGGAGATGCCCGTCTTGCAGCTCCTACAGGAGGAAGCAGCACGCTACAGGATCAATTGACCCGGGAAAGTTTATGCCATTTAGGCCCTGAAGATCATATAGCCAGTGTTGGGGAATTGATCAAAAATTGATCTGTCGAGTCGGACCGTACAAGATCAACAGACGGCGCTGCAACAGAGATAACATTCCAGTCGTGGTTCTACGTTTTATTATATTATAGACTTCATAGGCATATTAAAGGGAAGATTTGGGGCGGATTTGGGTCCGGTTCTTGTGTTCGGCTCCAGTAAGGATGTGTAAAGGCACCAGACCACCAACAAATGGCCGAATGCGTCAACATCTAGTACGCAGAAAGTAGATTTAAACGTGTTGCAAAGAGATTTGGGTTCTAGTTTGTGTCTGTAGCCCTCAAATTGGGTACGGCAAGGATGCTTAAAGGCCCAAGACCCCCGCGTGATTTCGCGTGATTTCGCGTGATTTCCGTTAGTTTCCGTGACTTTGGTTGTCTCTGGATCTATTAAAATGGGGAAAAGGTCCCGCGTGATTTCGCGTGAATTCCCGTGATCCTTGGGGGCTCTTTCAGAAGGGACCTTCTAGCAGAGGCCACAAGGACACTTTCCCTACAGATTTCTTCAAATTCCAGCACCATTTGGCTGCAAGTTCTCCACGTGAGCTATTCTTGGGGTAGCTGGCCATGGCTGATTACGAGCAGGCTACGGCAACATATTCTGTTCTGGCACACTAGCTAGCGGGGATTAATGCTGAACATACCCATTGCATCCGGAGGCGGCGCAGAAGGCGCTGGAAGCGGCAGAGCGCCGCCGCAAGCTTGCCGAGCGCATCTTCAACCCTTGCGAGGATGGGGAGGATGGTGCTGCCGGGAAGAGGGCCCGAGAGCGTGCAAGTGCCTTAATGACCCCGAGCACGAAGACCCCTCTGCCCAAGCATGTGAAGCACGAAGCTACCGTGCCAACCCCAGATACGCCTGCGCCTGCTGGACCCCCTTTGCTAACAACTCCGAAGAAGCTCTTTACAACCCCCGGCCCGTCAACACCAGGTATGAGCAGCTAAATTGCATTATCATGTTCCTTCTAGTTTCTAGCCGCTATGCAACCCCATGATATACCCAGGTAGCACTCCTACTGGAGATGGGGCTGCTGGCAGTGCTATGAAGATTGAGAGGAGCTGCACTGAATTGACCCTTCCCGATTCAGAGATGGCCAGTCCTGATCTTAAGAAGCACGTAGCTCGGTAGCAAAGGGAAGAATTCGAGATCTTATAGTGGGGCTACGTTATACCTATAGTGGTTTAAATATATTAGCTATATATAGTAGTATACCCCTAAACCCTAAATTGTTTTTGGTGTAACTTCAAATCTAGCTATAGGGTTATACTCTTCCAAGGCCAGGGCTGTTCACAACAAGTTCCTGGATGCGGGCATGGGTGGGAGCATTGAAGAGACGCTTGAAGATCAAATTTCACAAGACTTCGCGCAGCTGGACATACAGCTGTCGGAGGACTGCTGGCTCTAGATTCCGGACAGATAGTGCTTACAGGCCAGCCAGGTTTTCAGGAGGGATATGTTCATACTCTCATCGAACCCTTAACCTGCGAACTTCAAAGTTCAAGCCCAATCCCTGACTATCTGAGCCCTCAAAGTTAAATTTACATTCTAAGCCCAACCCTAATACCTCAAAGCCCCATCAGCAAGCTCCAAGCCGTAGGACTGAATTATTTCCGCCCGTATAAATAAAGTAAGCGGAGCTCGAGGTTTATGAGGTTTAAGATCTCGAGCTTATGGGGTTAGAGTTTATTAATACGGCTATTATTACCGGGAATCATAATATATTATACTGCCGCCAGGAGGTTGAGAAGCCTCCTGCAAGCTCTGCTGCAGCAGGAGGGGAAGCTGCAGACACAGCTGCTGCGCTGGCGAAGCTGTGCGCGGTACTGAAGAGTGATCCGAGTGAGCTTCAAAAAACTTTGATGCGACCCGGCACTGTGGAGTTTGACGCTTTCCTTGCAGCTGTCTCAAAGGCCCAGGTCGAGGAGCAACAAGTAAGAGCTGCAGCCGAAGGACAAGCTGAAACCCCACGAGCTTCTACCGCTTCCCAGAAGCTGAACAACTACCTGGATACGGTTTACGGCAGCAGCCACAGGGGTGAGTCTCGATCGCCAAGGGGCCTGGCCTCGCCAGAAACCCCTGCGAAAGGGAATCGGAACGAAGTTTTCGAAGCCCGGACGCATGCTAAAGTGCCTGCAGCGGCAATGCAAGCCCAGTATGTGTACACATGATCTCCAGATGCTAAGTCTGTGCAGTTTGGACAGGGAGTGGCGGCTTCGAAGCACCCTGCTCAGCCTCCAGAACTTGGCCTTACCTATCTGAAGTCTATGCTCGAGGGTTTGGTCTTCAAAGGGGCCGTAGCTCGCTATGGCACCAAGGTAGACGAAATGATCGACTAGGGGGGTGTCAATGACCTCCTTCGCAAAGTAGAATCTTAGAACCCGGCCTTGTGGCGTCTTGCGGACGAATCTTCGTTTGATGTGCTCCGCACCTTTACCTCTGCAAATCAAGATGGCCTTGGATTTGGAGTGGCTAATTGTCATTCCGAGATCCCTCAGTATTCGGAATAAGGCACCATGGCGCCCGTGCAGTCCGCAGAGCCGAAGCCTATGGATCCGGAGATTCAAGGTGCCACGAACCCAAATGCAGTAGTACCGCTTACACCGGTGCAGTCTGCAGAGCCGAAGCCTATGAAGTTTCAAGGTGCCACGAACCCGAATGCAGTAGCTATAGTGCTTACACCGGTGCAGTCTGCAGAGCCGAAGCCTATGGAAATCCAAGTGCCATCAGCCCCTGGGTCAGTTGTGCCGACCAGTGCCCCAGCTAGCCCACGTGAAGTCCTTCCCGAAGAGGTTCCCGCCGGGAAGATTGATGATATCAAGGACCCCTCCTAATTGTGTATAGAGCCCCTACAAATTATTAACTGGAATCCCTGAACCCCGATGCGCCTGAACCTTATGAACGCTGACATTATATAATATGTCATGGGGTATCGAGGCTTATGCGGATCCAATATGCAACGCGGCCCTATAAATGTGACCCTGTAATATGTCACGTCAGGAGGCAGCACGCTGCACGAGAATGCGATTTCTGCGGTCGTTCGAAAGTTCCTTAGCGGTCAATTATTATAATTTGGCTGCATGGCAATTTCGGGCTGCGGCTTCCCGTGGGATATCGGTTTATATTGTATATAGGGCAATATTGGTTTATAATTCGGGTTCAGGGATTCAGGGTTAGGGTTAATTAGGCTAGGGTTTAATTTTAGTTTAGGATTTTGCAAATTTTGGGGCTAAAGAGCTTTATATGGGAATATTATCTACCTAGGGTTGAGGGTTATAGCTTTGAAGTCTCCTAGGCAAGAAGTGTCCTCCGGCCGTTCTCAGCGAATGGAAGAAAGCTACTGGAAATGGCCCCCGTGGCTACTTGATAGCATTGACAGCGCTACTGCATGAGGACATGTAGTTAATTGCGATTTTTGCCATACTAATTTAGTAAGATTCTGCGGCTGTGGAGCGCCTCTTCCGAGAGTACATCATGAGTGGAGAGGATTGGGGGATCAGCCGGGTCGTGGCAATCCAGAAGATCATCTCCGCCCGGACCGATGCAGGGGTGTATGTGTGGATTGATCGGGAGGTGAGCTTGAGAAGAATACCCCTCACTAGTACGTAGTACTGCTATTGCCACTGAATTATGCCATGAGCCTTGCCCCTACAATCTTAAAAGTATACCGTACATAGGCATGCTAGATAGATGTACGTTTATAAAAGAAATTTGGTCAGACCCAAATGCAATCAAACCAACCCCAGATGTCTCCAAATTGACTATAATCCCTGAGGCGATTGAGAAAAAGTACAGCAAGACGGACACTGATCAGCTGATCAGTACGAAGGACTGTTGAGATTTTCCATTCCACGACGTTGAGTTTAACTGTTAGTCGCTATTTTTGCAGGCGCAGGATCCCACCCAATGGTGTTGGAACCCTGATTTTCCTGGAGTGGAGGCGTGTGTGCTTTTCATACGGTAAAACCCTGAAAAGATTTAAATTTGCCAGGCAAAGATTTTGTACCGCTGCTGGGAGTCCAGCACCGAGACGACAATCAACACCTCGGAGACGAGCTGGACTTATGAAAGGGAAGGTGAAATTGATGCTTCCGACTGGGCAAATGCAGAGGGTGACCTTACCCCCGGTACCCCGGGCAAAGGAACGGGGAAAGGAAAAGGCAAGGGCAAGGGCAAGAGCAAGGACAGCGAGATCAAGGAGGCGAAGGCAAAGACCACGTTGCAGCTCGCGAAGCAGGCCCAGTTGCAACGTTTACCAATCAAACTAACAGCGCCTGTGTATTTTGATAAATCCAAGTGGCTTCTAGTTTATTCAATGCCCAGTCCATGAAAGTCGCCAATGACAACTTGCTCGAGATCAAGAGCTACAAGCCAAAGCTGATGAAGAATCAGGTGTACCGAGGCTACATATATAGTCAATATTGTTTGCGAACGTCAACATGATCCCCCCTCAATTTTCGGTACTGATGTTACCCGTGTATGTACCTAGGGATGTTGAGCTGGTTACAGCGCTGTGCGACTCCATGGCCAAGCACTATGACATGATCACGGCGAAGCTGTCGGTCATGGAGGACTATTACATGTACATTCGCTGGCAAGTTGAGCGCCCTTAGTAGTTATTAACACTAGGGTTTACGGGTTTATAGGGTTTAGGGTTTAGGGCCGGGTTCGAATAGAAATACTTCCGCTACGCTCCGGATCCTTATAAGGCCTAATTATTGTAATAATACGATACCTGTGAATTCGAAGGTATTATAGTGGAATTGGGTTTATTATATAGCTATGTAGCAAGGTTTATTTTGCAAAGAAGTATAGCTTGCAAAAATAGACACTTAGGGTTTATAGGGTTTAGGGTGTAGGCTTTTTTTTATAATTTTAATACCCGATAACCCCTAACAGGAGGCCTTTGCGGCAGGCGGGGAGGATCAATTGGAGGAACCACTGACCCAGCTCAATTTTTGCCTTGCAAATTTCAAGTCCGCCAGTAAGCATGTGCGAATGCACTTGGGGCCAAAGGCCACCCCCAAGAGTTGTTCTGGCAAGTCGAAAGCCAGGGCAAAGGCTCGCGGCTGATCGCAATAGTCTTATGAAAGACTTCGATCAGATTTTAATGGGCTACGCATGGCATATGCTAGCGGTGTAGTTGTGCTGTGCGTGGGTTAGCCTGCCTCAGTCTCTGCAGCTTGCAACCAGCAGTACTTGCCTAGAAAACTTCAAGGCTCCATGGCCGCAATATGCCCCTGAAGGCTGCATGGCCCTACGCCCTTAAGCCCTAAACGCTAGCACTTACAAGTCGATACTGCTCGCGCTGCTAGAGAGCGAGATTTTTGGGTTCTAGGACCGGGAAGGCTTTAAAGATTAATAGACCCCAGTGCGCACATGAGCTTGCAAAAGGACAAAATAGTTGCAACTTGAGCTTGGCCAAGCTTGCTTATACATCTGTGTCTCGACCTTACGAGATATTTCCGCGCAGGTGATGCTGCTTTCGCAGATCATCTTCTGAGTACTTTGGGGGTTGGTGCCACTTGGCAAAGTTTGCTTACGGAATTAAAGCCCTAAACGCCGAACCCGAAAACCCTATTAGCTTATACAAATTCACCCCCGAAATCTGTCATGGCCATAGTGGCGGCTGTCCATGATCACCAGGTAGCAGTTCGATTCGGTGGCATATGGATGCCTTAGATGCGAGTTTTGGGATTTGCCTTCTAGACCATTATAAAATTAATTGTTACAGCTGTTTAGATTGCAAAGTTCCAAACGCGGTAGTTTTGGGGTCAGTAGGGTTTGTAATATTGGGTGTATATCATTATATATATTATATATGGTTTAGGGTATATTTATATAATAGGGATGAGTTTTTTTTCACGGAGCTGTCGAATGAGGCATCTACAGCTGTTGAGATTCAGCAAAGTGCGGCAGCTATGGTCAAAGAATCTGGTGGGGCAGCTAGTGCGTTGACGCGCCGCATAGCATCGGCAGGGAAGGGCGGACGTTACCGTGGCAACATCTCTAGGGACATTCGCCGGGCACTGCAGCTGCCATTGGTAGCTTGCTGTTAATATTAGATTTTTTTAGGGCTCAGCGTTATATAGGGCTTGGGATTTGCAATTTAGGGTTTCCACCATCAACGTTGGCACGGAAGGATGTGCATTACGTCACTATTCCAGTGAAGAGCGAGACTGATCTGCAGCAGGAGACAGTAATGGAATCCCCTTTCATCATGCCCCATGAGCTCTACGCTTATCTGGTGGTCCCTTAGCTCCTTAACATTCAAAGCGCAGATTTTGGTTTTTTTGGTCTTAGCCGTGCGTAGGGACTCAGGATCTAAGTTCCCCAAATATCATTATAATGTTTAATGGGCTAATGATGAAGGAAAATAGATTCCCAAAAGATGTAGGAGGGTTTTAGGGTTTAGGGTTCAGGGTCTAGCGCTTATAGCGAAGGGGTTTAGGGATCAGGGTTTGGGGTATATTAGGGTTTAGATTGGCTAGTGAGCGTACCACGTGCCCTGGAATCATCATGAAACAAGCCTTCCAATATGACTTCAGTGGCCCTATATAGCTATAGGATTTGGGTTTAGGATGCATATGGAGGGTAGCTATGTATGGCTAGTACACCGAGATCCGTACAATCTGTACAACCCCTAGGAACTCCAGAGTAAGAGCACATGCGAAATATATACTAAATCCGCCTATAACCCTGAATCCTAAACCCTTGGCTACCTTGGCTACGTATATACCAATATTGCAGGATTCTGGCCGCATGCGCGTGAGCGCCGAGCAGCTCGAGGAATATTGGCAGCACGTTGCCTCCCAGGCCGAGGCGAATGGAGAAGGGTTGCCAACAGGTTTTGACCGACGGTGCGTTCCAATGGGGGCATATGGGGATGATGCACGGTACAACCAAAACGGATCCAAAATAATACTGTTCACGATGAACAGTATTTTGGATGAACCCCGAAGAAGCGGAAGCTACTGGTAAAGTTTTTTTGTTTTTACTGTTTTCAACGTTTTCTAATTTAGCGGATTTCATGAATTCGAAATCTCACACCAGGAACTGATCTCCCGCGGTATGCTTTGTGGACAATACGAGAATATATATGTTGTGGAGCCCGTACATGGAACCCAGTGATGCGATGCATAGCTTGGAGTTTCAATGCCTCTTGATCCTGGGTTAGGGTTTAAGGCTTTATAGGGTTCAGGCGTTAAGGTTTATAGTGTTAACCCCCAAAATCGAATTTGCACATGTGCAATTGCAACATAAGGTTATGTATTACGGTGTCCACCCAAGCCGTGATGTGTTTGGGTCTGCGATCACTGGCCTTGCAGCGAAGAAGGCGGGCACACCACTTCCAGGACTCCTTGGGCATAGGGGCAAGAAGGGCAAACGAAGTTATAAGGTTTAGCGCTTATTCAGGCTTTAATAGGGTTTTAAATATATAGGCTTATAAATAGAGGGTCTTGGACGTTAACGTTTGTTCCATGCTACATCGGGTGTCCCCCTTGAGGAAAACCGGCGGTGATGGTTGAATACCGAGGGGACTGGAAGTGGCAGAAGGAATTTTGGGGATTAAGTGCCTGGTGGAATTGGCGCGCACGCGATGCATGCCATGCTTGCATCGCTCGGCACCATGGCGATTTATCGATTCTTGGTCTTCCAACCAGTATACATTTACATTTGATCGATGGGTGGATGTCTAATAAAGGAGTCCAGGAAGAATCCCTTAACATCATGACCAGGTGGTCTCGAGACCTCTGCTACAGTTTTCCGCGGAGGACGATTACCGACATCCTACTCAACATCATGCCCCCTCAACTGAATCCGTTGACAACAGTGATTGGATACTCACCATTTCAAATTAAGTGGTGCTCGATGCATGTCGTAAACCTCGGCGTGTTGCATGTTGTAAATGGATCTGCTGTCCAGCTGTTACTGGAACAAGGCCGCCCGGATTTAGACCTACACGTTCTAATTTGGCTTTCCCCTATTTACCTTTATAAACCCCATCTAGAACTCCAAACAAATTGAAAACATATCCCCTGATCAGGCTACTGGGGCGAGGGACTCACGGCTGCTCACGGGCTTCACGCAGCATCAGTTGCTTTCCGGCAGTGGGCCAAAAGCCATGGCATCGAGTGCCCAAGATATAGCTGATTATGGTTTGTGTTTAGCATTTAGATAGTTAAATATAATAAGGGTTTAGGGTTTATGCTTAAATTACTTAGGGTTCATCAGGGTCTATAGGGTTCAGGGTCAATTGGGTTTAGGGCCTAGAGCTTGTTCTAGCTGAGGCATAGCGTGCCATTCTTGATTCCTGGGCATCTTCATGATGCCAGCGTTGGCAATTTCCCGTGTTTAACGCTGAAGGCCTACAACTCCCGAATATGGTTGGCCTACATGGACGCTTGCTTGGAAGATCTTCGTGCAAGGTCTGCCATTGCAGATGCAAATCTTGAAATAGATCTTGCATGGATGGCTGTACATCATATGGTTCGCTGGTTTCATATCATGGAAACATCCCCGAGGAGATATGTGTCAAGTGCCCAAGCTGCAGGCATGATGGAGGCTGGCAAACGCTTCCTCAAGGTTTCCCAGACTTTGGCCCAGTATGCAGTGGATCGCAATCTACTCCGTTGGAAGGTCCTACCCAAGCACCATGTCCCTCACGTTCCTGATGGTAATTTTTACAGATCGTAAGTCTCGCCATAATGTAAAACCTTAACATTCTGCATTCCAGGCTTACCTCCACATTCTGGAGGATTGCATGATCTCCCTGCAATCCCCAAGGGCTTCCCATTGCTTCCGGGATGAAGATGCTATCGGGCAATGGAAAAGATTGGCGCTCGGGACCCCGAGCAACGAGGTGACATCAGGTATACGTACATTTTTTGGGTGGGTTAGGGTTCAGGGTTTATATTGCATTTAGTGTTTAATATTTAGGGTTTCGTTCGATTTTGTCCAGTAAATTCTAATAAGCCTAGGCAAAGGCATGGAGCTACGACTGCTCTGGCGCTATCTGCTCCGCTTGGGGGCTGTAGGCAAGTAGTCTGCACCAGAGCAGGCCAATGTTCTGTAGCACCAAACTATATGAAGTAAATGCCCCTGCGTTACCATACATAGGCCTGCTGTGGGATTTGGGATGAGAGACCACTTGTACCCAGTCGCGAACAAAACAGCACAAAAGCAGTGTCATGTAGAAGGGCTTCCCCCTTGCATGGTATTGTCTGGCCAAGGGATTTTAGAGCTTATTAGCTATAAATATATAGGGCTTACATGTTATTGGGCTCCTGGGGGATAAGATTGGCACTTGGCATATAGGTTGTCGAGTTCAAGGTCTTGGGGTTATTTGGGGGGTCAAGGGATCTTAATTAAAATGCTGAATGTTTATGGGGATAGCAGTCCCCCTATAACCCTTCCAGTAAGGTTTTTGCAGCTCCAAGCTTGACACATGCAGGTTACAGGTTTCGGATGGGGTGTAGCAGCACAATAATTATTGTAAGTTCAGCCACACCGTCTTCTATGAATAGGGGTGCCTTCATATCCCATTTTCCCAATTCACGGATGTCGTCTGTAATCGGGAACGTGGCCCATAAAAGGGGGCATGTCGTCAAATATCGGGCATTTCCGCGAATGTCTCCGGTTTTCGGGCACTTTGGATGCCCTGGGTTATATCGGGGGAACCATATTCATTATTTACATATACCCATTATGGTAACTTAATTTAAGTTCCTTAACAGCAACCCAGTAATATCCGATTAATTGGTGCGCAGAGCCCATAAAGCTGTCGGTAACCCCTAAACGGCGGCTACTTGAGAGCCCTAGGGAGGACTGTCGCCGTGTGACATCCGTTAGGGGTCCGATGCCCGGTACGTAGAGTTTGGGGTCTGAACTTTAGGCTACCTGGAACCCAAAAGCAGGTAGAATAATAGCCCAAAAGCCCTACAAACAGCGCAAAAGATAGTTCATCATGCTACATATGGAGAGACACTAAACCCTAAGCCCCAAACCCTGAGTCCTTAAACCCTAAACCCCTAAACCCTAAATCCCTAAACCCTAAATAGTCTCCTAACTCAAGAGGAGCATGCCCAGAGCCCTTTGAATTGAAGCCGTCATGTGCCAATCTCATGGCT
The DNA here is from genome assembly GCA_905231905.1 of Symbiodinium pilosum. Classification (NCBI taxonomy): domain Eukaryota; class Dinophyceae; order Suessiales; family Symbiodiniaceae; genus Symbiodinium; species Symbiodinium pilosum. The sequence goes on from CAJNIZ010043044.1 coordinate 19,525, forward strand.
TCCCCTAAGGGTCCAAGGACCCAAATACTAGGCTTACTTGACCAATAGAAGGACTTGAACCTTTTCGGGCTTCCTTTTGGGTCTCTAGAATTAAACTTAAACTTGTTTAGCCCTGGTTATCGCAAGAGAGTAGAGCTTTAGGCCCCAAATACCATTCAGAATATAGTATTTGGGCTCGCGTACCCCATTTTTTGAGTCCTTAGACCCTGAGGGTTCAGGGCGCAGGGTTCAGAAATCAAGGATTGTTCCCGAAATTTCCTTGAATGACGCCAGGATCCATGCTAAGATTTAGAGTATCTTCTTTACTTAAATGGTACTGGGACTCCTGGCATCTTGCCGTAATGGGAGTTTGTGTTTCCGGGTTTTGCGGACAAGCCAATTGTAGCGGGGCAGCTATAGTCGGAAGTGCCAGATCCTGAGCTGTGTTAAATGCTATAAACTTAAACCCTACCTCCCTTCGCCTTGATTCTACATCGCCAAAGCCCTAAACGCCACTTCCCACGCCCCGCATCCTAGAACGCGAAGCCTCCATCCCCCGAAAGAGGACCCCAAGGGTCATCTAGCTATATAGCATATGCTTGGGCCCTAAAGTAGTCATATGAAAACCCTTTAGGCCTCAAGTATATGCCACATACCTACCTTGAACCCTGAACCTTAAACCATATAGTATATAGTACATAACTACATGGACCCCTTGGGATAGCAAAGGGAGATCTGACCCTGAAATCCCTACCCGGAGCGTTGATTGTAAGTGCTACTTCAGGGATTCTTGGGGTTATGTAAGGATTACCCCAATTGTTATTTAGGGATTATGCAAGGATTATGTTGGGATCCTATGGGATCTTTTAGGTGGGGTAGTTTGACCCATTGTTTTGTCAGAGTGATTGTGAAGGTTGCCCGCAACAAGTTAGTACACTGGAAGGTCAAGATAGACTAGCGGACTAGCGCAAAAGCAGAAATGCCCACCTTGTCCTACCAAGCACTTAAACCCTAAGCACTAAACCCTAAACCCCTACCTACAACCCCCCAGATGTGATCACCCCGTTTTGTAGGGGCTCTTTTTAACGCCATTCGAAGCCCAGTGCCTCGAACCACAGAGTCCACATGAGGCCTGTGCAGTTTGTCGTGCATCTTGGCATTTTCGCAGGTTCAGAGCTTGACCTATAGAGACCTTATAAGGTTTTAGTGTTTAGGGGCCTCCAATTCCCCAGGTATAATTATGAGGTCATGCAGGGTTTTTAGTATCCATACTAAGCGTCATCAAGAGTTCCTGGTGGGGTTGTACCCCTACTGTCGTGCCCCTAAAAAGGTTTCCTCAATATGGTACCAATGTAGCCCCTGTATCAACCAAGGTGGCCCCCTCGAATTCCTTAACCCTAAACCCTAAACCCTAAACCCTAAGGCTACGACCCTACGGGTACAACCCTGAGAAACCTTGACATTCTAGCAAGCTAGACCCTACATGGCGTCCCACGCAAACCACAGCCAAGCTATTTGTAGAGGGCAATGACTTGGTGGCTGGTTCTTAGTTACTCTGGCATAGGGTTTAGGGCTTAGGTTAAGGCTTTAGGGGTCCAAGTCTATGCATATTGCCCAAACCACTATGCACGGTAGCCAGAGGACGTCTAGGCTTCTAGATAGGGTCTCAACTCACTGGTTGTCAGTAGGGAATAAGGGAATAAAATCCCAATATTTAGGGTTTAGGGTTTAGGGTTAAATATAGCCCGAATAGAATCCCAATATAGCCCGGCTGTGATGTATTCACATATCTCCTACTAGGTTCCAGTAAGTCAGATGACAGGGTTATGCATAGCTAGAATGATGACTTTGCTACCTGGGGCTCCACTATTTAGAGGGCCAGGGGGGATTTAGTAAGTAGGTTAATGGCCCATATAACCCATGTTATAGCAAGCCTAGTCATTCCCAGTATTGAGCCACTTACTAAGTCCCCTTGACTCGCCAGGTATAGATTGCCCATGAACCTTCAGGTAAGCCTTAAGCCCAAAACCTAGAGCTTTAACTCTGTCCAGGGGATGAGAGTTGGGGGGTAGGGGTTGATAGTGGCTTGGGGCTAAAGAATTTCTGACTTTGGGTACGGTTTGGGCTTTTCTCCAGGCAATGAATTTTGAACGACCCCCTCAAAGCTCAAACCGCAAACCATTGCCTCCAAGCCTCCCCAACCCTCCCATGTAGCCCTTCCCGTAAACCCTAAAGCCTAAACCCATGAGAAAATCTTCATATGAAATAGAAGAGCAACACTACAATCCAAGCCCATAGCTGAATCCTAAGTCCCAACCCCCTCAAACAAGCTCCCTGGTTCGTCCCACATGTACAGGCTACCCCCCCCTACGCCGTGAAGCCCATACAGAGCCATAACCCTTGTGTCCATCATCCTAACTAGAACCTACCTGATGCAAAAGAAGAAGGTTTTTTCTGGCCCTCGCTCGCGTCCAGTTTGCCAGCAGCCACGCACCATTTGACGAGCACCTACGATTCAAGTTCCGGGGTCAAGGGTTCAGGGTTTGTGGTTCAGGTCTGAGGCCTAAACCTTGAACCCTAAGCCATAAACCCTACACCCTCAGGGCGTCGGTTTCAGGATCTAGCTTTCAGGGTGTAGGGTTGAAGGGTTTAGGGTTTAGGGTCCAAGGACCCGATCATCAGGTATTCCCCCAAAACCTGAACTACAATGGCTGGTACCAGAGGCCCAAGTATCTAATGCTTGGGCACATCAGGGTCTTTTTAGAGCAAGTGCCGCGAGTCGCGCTTCGGCTATCCTGCATGTTATCTACATACAGGGAGGGCGTCGACCCGCACAGGGCTGAGTATCCGTGCGACGATGGCGCCGCCCCACTTCCAGAAATCTGTGGGTGGCGGCACATCCCACCGGGGTGGCCGGAGGCAGAGCTGTACCTCCCCATGTACGGGGAGCCCGGAGCGGCTCTGCTTTGAGGTCCATGGTACTTATAACCTACTTAGTAACTGTAGTTATAACCTAAATATAAGCCCCATAACTACAGTTACCCTAGATATAATTGGGCTATAACTACAGTTACTAAGTAGCTTATAAGTACAATGGACCTCCAAGTATATGTCCACTCTCCATAGCTTCTCCCATTGTTTCACCCAGTACGGGTGTAAAGGCTCATGGGGTGGGATTTTAGGGCTCAGGGTTTAGGGTTCAGGGTATATAGGCTTAGGGTTTAGGGTTTAGGGTATATAGGCTTAGGGTTTAGGGTTTAGGGTATATAGGCTTAGGGTTTAGGGGTTTAGGGTTCAGTGTTTAAAGGTAGTTGAAGGCTAATATTATCTTATTGCGTTCAACAACCACAACAAAGCATGCTATTCAAAAAGACGTTTCCATACACACACGACCCCAATATGGACCACACTATACTATAGCCCCTGTAAGTTTATATACATCCATAGATACATATATACGTACACACGCACATGTATAGGTCTCTAATCCGGGCTCATAGGCCCCGTCAAGCCAATATAGTCCAAGTGTCCACGACATTTCCCATATTTCTACCCGAAGCACTATAAACCCTACAACCCCACAAGCTCTAGAATCATCAGAAGCCCCTACTTACCTTTGGTTAGCTAGAAAAAAGGAATGGATCCTTATAGTAGTCTCTATATAACTCATTAGAGTGGTCTCCATGTTCTTTCCCATTCCTTCATTCCCCGCTACCCAAAGGTAAGTACAACCCCTCCAAGCCATGTTTATGGAAACCTGTGCACCCTGAACCTGAAGCTCCAAAGTCTAAACTAAAAAACCTAAGCCGTAAACTCTGTAAGCCCTAAACCCTAAACTCTATAAACCCTAAACTCTAAACCTTAAACTCTAAACCCTAAACCCAATGCTAAGGCAGTATGAGGCCAAGGCTCTCCTGATGAGGCAGGTCGCGCTGGCCGTGGAGGTGGCGGACCTGAAGCCCCAAAGCCTTTGGCCCTACCTTAAGGCTCCTAAGACTATGTGGGAGTTTCTCAAAAAGGGGGTACCCTAGGGACCCCAGGGGATATATAGGGATTATATAGGGATTATGGGGGTCCTTATTAGGGATTGTATAGGGATAATATTGAGAAATACCCATGTGGAGCCTTCTAGGGGAAGGTTTGGGCTTTGGGGGCTAAGGTTTAGGATCCCGTTGTGTCCAAGAGCCTTGGAGTAAAAGTTAAACCCTCAAACCCCAAACCCTTTAACCCTAAGCTGGGGCGTTCTTGAGACCCTCTAGGGTCTAGAGGTGAAATAAGACATCCCCAAAGGCTCTGGTGCCATCATAGCGTGTAGGATTTCTAGGTTTGGGGGGAGAAGGATCTACTGTGTAGAGGTCAGAGATTGGGAATCTAGGTAGGGTTTAGCTGGACCTCTAAAGTAAGAACAATGGCGCAAAACACACGTCAAAAGAGCAAAGGCCACCATTCTAGCCATTCTAGATGCATTTGGGGTTCAGTTAGGCTTCAGAGAACCCATGTAAAGGAAAGCCAGAAGTATTTAACCGAAGTACAGTTTCTTGTGCAGGGCGACCCCTCTTTGGGGCGATCAGTTGCTTTACCCTGCATTTCGGCTCCCAGAGTTCAGGATACTAGTCCAAGAAGGGTCAGGGCATGCAACAGCCCTAGACCCTAAAACCTGAACCTTTTGTTTTTGGCCATGGTTCCTTGGCCCCGCGGGACCGTAAATCCTAAAGTCTGAAAGGTAAAGTCTAACCGATACATCCAAAACCTTGTAACCTAAACCCTGCATCCCAAACCAGAAAGGAAGGACTACGGCTGGGCTAATCACACCAAACGACTCAGGTCTCATGTGAGTCGTCTTTTGGACTCCTTTGACGGGTTTTGGGTGTAGAGTTTAGTGGCAGACATGTGCTTGTGAAGAGCTAAAAGGAAAGGGTGATCATTCAAGTACTTGCAGAGTGTAAATTTCGTGTCGCTTTGCTGCCACACCGCCTGGCTTCAGAAGGTCCCCGTGTCCATCAGGTACTATGTGATGGATCTCGTGCCGGGAGGGTGGGGGTGATTTTCCACACGGAGGTGGTCATCGGTTGGAACCCCAGTGCAAGCTCGATCAGCATGTGGAGATTGTTGTGCAACATAGCAGCAGACGTGATCGAGAATTCGCGTTCGGCGAAACTGGCGTTCGAGTTGTGCCGCCCCACCTCGATCCTGCGCATTGGCGCTGGTTTTTGGGGCTGTTTATGTCTGGCAAATCCTAAGCCCTCCATAAGCCCTAACCCTTCGCAGCCTTGAAGCCCAAACTCTACTCATGCCGCAAGGCCTTCAAGGGCGGCTATTCTCACAGTGCTCACGGCGGCACAGTGAGTGGCGCCTCTGCCAAGTATGCAATCTCAGCAGCCATCCGACGATGGACGCTTGAATTGCGTGAGCGACTACACTTGTGGGCAGTGGGTTAGTAACTACCTTCGAACGGAAATCCGAAACTGAGTTTTACTTTTGCCTAATCCTTGCTTCAAAAAATTCAGAGTCAGTGTTCTGCGACGAATGCGGTGGCCTCTGGCGGGATGGGCCTTTCCAAGTGTCCACGAATTTGGTCCACATCCGCACGCTGATGGAGGCAATGACCACAGGAAAAACATAGGGAATCTCCATGCCTCGACCCTTTTGGCTTGACAGTGTGAAAGATCCTGGTCACTCTCAAGCTCCCTTTTTGTTGCTGCCGCGACTGATCTGACAGGAACATCTGCCACTTTTTCGTCGACCTGAACTGCCAGAATTCGCTGTCTGGCTGACTTCCGGCGTTGCTTGACTAAAGCAACAAACAAGTCTCGAATTGTGAGTGACTCAGGAACAGCAGAAAGATTCTGCGGGCAAGCGACGAGCAAGCTCATCGCAAGCTGATAGCGTTGCAATGCATCACGTTATTTGGGAAGATGCGCTTGCCGGTCAAGGCAGCCTTATATATTTTTGACCAGGGGCAGCCACTGCGAGTTTTTCAGGGATGCAAGCACCCCTTGAAATTTTGTTCAGGCCTGCATGGTACTCTCCTGGTTGCCGGTTTCTTCAGAAATGCACAGTTCAAGGACTAGAGCCACCCTTTCTTTCAGCAGTTCGGCTCCAAGCTTGTTTTGACCACCTGTGCATCATGGCTGTCGCACCATTACAGCTTCCAGAAAAAGATGCGCCAGCGATCACCCTGGGAATTTGCAGCCGTGCCCTGTGGGTGTAGGTCTGGCGCTTCGCCAGTTCCTCCTCAGGCGCCAGCTTATAAAGCTGACGAGAGCCCAGTTGTATCCTTTGATGACTGGGTGGAGGCCAGGCGGCAGAAAGACCGCTTCCCGCGTGGCCCCAGACCAGTTGGAAGTTACGGCAAGAAACCAGAAAGCCGGCTAAAAATTGAAAGTTAGAATTCTGGTGCTTGGGACCTTGAAGGCTTGGTAGAGCAGCCGCTCACATGCCCTGGAGCACCGATGGAGGAGCCTGAATAATTGCGAATGTTATGGTCCTAGGGTCCCTGTATACTTGTGGTATAGAGTCCCTCAAATGACCTGCAATCATTTAGGATAGCTCTTATAAGCCATTACATGACCCTAGTAGTTATGTCATGTTGATGTTTTCCCGCTGGTTCCCCATTATTCCTGTTTTGACCCAAGATACCCCTATGTAACACCTACTTATACCCTTAAGCCCAACCTCTACACCACAAACCCGAAACCCTTCATGATTATTTGGTCCTACAGCGCGCACGTTTGAGTTCAGCCACAAGCCTGAAGCCTTCTTTCCTGACGGAAACGCAGGTAGTCGGAGTTATGGAGCTTCCACATAGCTTCCATGTAGGTATTGTCTGTAGTATATACTTAGGGTTCATAAGGTCCCGTATACATACGGTTTTGGGTTTAGGGTGTCTCGAGTTTCTATATGAGGTTCGTTCGCAAGGAAGGGACCACTGGGAATACACTTTTTGAAAGGGGTCCTAACCAAACATGGAACCTACACTATGGCCACTTTGGCGACACGTATTTTGAGCAATGACCACTTGAGAAGGTTTGCTGGGTTATAGCCGGGTTTACAGATCCCCCTATGAAAATTGGTCTGTTTATAACCGTGTTTCCTTCCTGCTTACTCATTCCCCGAGCCTTCACGGGCTTGCTACCAAATGCCCGTAGCCTTCACACATGCAGGTGTTCACCAGTGACCCGCGCTGGACACGAATCAACGACACTCGTACTTTCTCATTAGTTTAAGGATTGATGGTGTCCGGGATCACGCTTGCAGCATCAGGTAGTCAACAGTTGGATTGTACGTATGGAGGCCAGTACTTAGTAAACAGTTGGTACCGAGACCCAATAGTTGCTGCATATCGCTTCCCGCGGGCCTTGAAATTTTCAACCCCCGCAATTTTCCTACTTGCAGCCGCTGTGGAGATTTTGGGCCGTCCCAAGAAGTGAATTGGGTTTGGGGGAAGTTCATGGGTTGGAGGTCCAAGGCTTAAACCATACGGAATGTTGAGTCATAACGCATCGCCTTTCGGCCAGTGAAGATGGCCGCGCTATCTCGTTACTGGGGGTTGCTAGGGCATAAGAGAATACATATATATATATACACTGTTTGTATACCAGTTTTCTCGGTTAAATGTGATGTTCCCGTTGCTTCTTACTAACCCCCAGTACGTCTATGGGGAGTCGCAGTCACTTGATTTTATGCTGGGGTTCCTGACTTATGTAACCCTTTTTAAAACTTTGGTTATTGAAAGCTCCCGTCTCCTAGCTGATCCTAATCTTAGTCTGACGAACCCGCCTTGCCTTGAAGGATTTGGCCATTGCTGACAGAGCCAAATCTTTTCTACCCTTTTCTGCTTGTCACGGTTGATTTGACAAATCCTGCATGCAGGATCTTAAAAGCTATATACCATAAACCCCAATGTACAAGGCACTTAGGTTCATGCAGATGCAATTTATCCACCATAGTAAGGGAATGCAAAGATGGATTCCCATATTGACGCTTGTATACTTCTCAGACACCGGATTATAAAAGGTATGTTTTTTTCCTTTCCTTCATGCCCTACTACCGGGCAACAGGTAATGCTTTGGGTAGGGGAGCTCATCGTAAAGAAATTTTTGAAACATGTCCAGCATTCATCCCAGTTAATTACCCCCCAATCCCTACTAAGCCACTCAAACCCGAAAATTGTCAAGCTCTAAAGGCTCTGGAGGGCCCTAATCCTCAACCCTAAACCCTAAACTCGCCTGGAGTCCCCAGTCCCCAGCCCTAAACCTTGAACACGTTGAGGGAGGCTTATGCTCCGGAATCTTTGAAATCTGCATTCCCCCGACCTGACATGGGAGCCTAATCACCACCTCAGAGGATAAATTCATTCCCCCTATTTTTGAATCTGCCCCAAATAGTTAATTTCCCCATGTATTATAGTATAACACAACAGGGATATTTTATATTGGGGGAGTGGATCGCTGTCATCTGAAGAGGGGACAGTTTAGAGTTCCATGTTCTAGCAAAAACCCCAAATCCTACGCCCTGAGGGTTTAGGGCTTGGCGCAGTTTAGGGCCTAGCGTGGGGTACACTCTGAACCCCGAGCTTGTACATCCCCATATACCCCCTGTGGAAGAGTTTTGTCAGCTACTGACTCTGTCCCGCACTTGCCAGAGCCAAAACATGTCCCAAAAAATCGGATTTCCCTGCTGCTTAGAGGGACTGAGAGAGTGATTCAATAGTACTTGGAAACTCTAACGGCTCATGGTTTAACCTAAGCCCTAGACCCCAAACCCTAAAAACCCTAAACTCTAAACTCTAAAAACCCTAAAACTTAAACAAACAGTTCTAGGAACGGACTTTGCAATTGAACTGGGATCAGCCAGCAGACTGCCAACGGTCCTTTAGAGAAGTCGAGCTGCCACTGGACGAGGAAATAGGGCTGAGGATGAGGTTTAGGGTTTAGGGTTGAGGGTTGAGGGTTTAGGGTTTAGGGTTGAGTTGGAGGGGTTTTAGGGATTAGCAGGTTCAGGGATTTTGGGACTTTAGGGGTTTTAGGTGTCTAGGGGTTCAGGGTTTATGGTTTTTAGGGTTTAGGGGTTTCAGGGGTGTAGGGTTTAGGCTTCAGGGGTTTTAGGGTGTAGGGTTTAGGGTTTCACCGCGTAAAAGTTTAGGGTTTCGGGTTTAGGACAAGGAAGTGGAAAAAGGGTGTTTAAAGAACACTGAGGGCCCGTGCATCCAAGTAAGAGAGTTTGAGGTATCGGATACTACAGTTTCAACGTCTTTTGGAAATTGCCCTCACCCATCCAGACAATTTTGCACCCCCAGAAAACGCTCCAGCCAAAACATCATTTATCAGCTTCGCGAAGGACAACCATGGCCTTGTATAACCACACGAGGCCATAAGCCTTCCCCGCAGTTTCCACCCAATAATGAGAAATAATCATCGCAGAAAAGCCCAGCGTCCTGGAATATTTGGAAGATTATTTCCAAAAAAGTAGACTACTGTAAGAAGGGACTTATTAGGATCTCAGTGATTTTGAACTTGGAAAATTCTGGGGCCATTAAGGGGGCTTGGTCTACTGCAGGGGCCCTAGACGTGCCGCTGATTCACTTGAATGACCTTCACCCAGGCAGCTGGAATCCCTGCAGAAGTTGAGGGTAGCGCAGGCCTGGATCTTGGAGCTCAAAGAAGAGGTTCAAAAGTCTGAAAGACCTCCACTTGCAGGAGGAGGTCGAGCAGCGAAGAGCGGCAGCCTCCTCAAAAGCCTCACCGGCCTGGCTAGGTGTGCCGGTGTTCAGGGGGAGTCGGGGAGTAAATGTAGGCTTAGGGTTGAGGGTTTAAGGCTTCCGGATTAGTTAGGAACTTCCTATCGAGGATTATTTCGGGATTATAAACTGAAGGATTTCCCTCGTCCGAAGAGTGTTGTCAGAGCTTTGAACTCCACTCCGCCACTCCGCATTCTCCCGCCCTAAGCCGTAATCCCACAAACCCTGCAGCCAATACGATCTTAGAACCCTTGCAAATCCTGTGGACGCTATCACTCCTATCCATCCTATAATCCCAATCATCCCCATCAAACCCTACACCCCCTACAATCCCCCAGTAGTACGCACTAAACCCTACAGCCTTCGCCATACCTTAAGCCCTGAAACCGGCAAACCTATGACCCCTATCACACATAAAGCCTTGTCAACCCCGACAATCACGATGAACCCTCAGTTGGAAGCCGCTGAACCCTACAATCCTAGAACCCAAATGAACCCTACGAAGACCTAGCCCCAAACCCAGTGAAAAAAACACAAACACACATAACACTTTTTTTGCAAAACATACAAAGACTACAGTCCCGCAATACCCAACCCCAATCCCAGGCAAGATTCTAGCTTCGAACCTGCGACCCCTCAGCCAAAATCACGGCTGCCAACGGCGCCCGTGGAGGCTCTCGCCAGTGTCAAAGGACGATAGGAATCGCAATATGGGTTTACGTTTCATGCTTTGGGTTTCAGGGCTTAGGGTTTAGGATCTATAGATCCCCTAAAGTAGTAGATAGAATATGGCTTTGGGTACATTATAAAAAGGTCCCCATTTACCCCATATTCTATCTACTTAAGGCGGACTATAGGTAAGATCTTGCACCATCTTAGCCGCTAAAAAACTACGTACACACCTATGGATCTGAAGCGCTAAGGGTCGTGCAAAGTTTCATCCATCAGCTTTATATAGGTCCTGCCAGACATTATGGTAGCGTTTTTGGGGAGTTCCAACAGTCAGGGTTACATGTTGTGGGGCTGGCAAGGCCCCCCCCCCTATAGGTCTTATGTCCTTCTCTCATCTCGGGAGCTGCAACCCGAGGATGTTATGCTGGCTAGGCCTGGGCAAACTTACGTTGGTGCAAGGGCCTTCGTGGTACTACTGTATGGTGGGGATATGATGTGATACATACATGGGTGGTTGTCAAAATTATGGTCCCTTTTTGGATCCCTATTATAATGCGGCACCTAATTTTTAGGGTACCCAAAAAGGGACCATAATTTTGACAACCACCCACATGTGAAGGCATGTCTATGTCTCCTTGTCAGAGAGGGGGCTGCTTCTTGCTAGAGGAAGCGGATGCAAATTTGCATCTTGAAGCGTAGCACAGGAGTGCATAGAGTTGAGTGTTGAGTGCAGAGGAGCTGGTTCAGAGCTACGCGACCCAATCTCACAATCCATCATTTTGGACCCTGGCTCTCAGCATCCCCATTCTTCTCGGCATTCTCGTAGCTGGAAGTCACCCAAGTACTCCAAGTCGTGAACCCTCAGCCCCACAAACCTCTGCACCTATGCGAAACCCTAAACCTTGAAGCAACAATCCTAACCCGTAACCCCAAACCCGAAATCCTAAACCTTAGCTGGACTCTGGATGTCCTAATTACCTTCTTTTGGCGAATACCCTACAATCTTATGGGACATGACATAATCCACAAAAAAGAAGGACATCCAGGGTTCAAGCACACCCTGAACCCTGAATGCCAAACTCTTCGTCCCAAACCCTAGACCCTGAATCCTATCCATTGACAGTCCAATGCCGAAGCCGCACTGCCGCAAGCTGACTCTGAGCAGCCAACTTTGGCCGCTTCGACCGCACATGACCTACGGACTAAATTTAGGTTGGGGGGACCTATACCCTAAACCCTAAACCCCCCTAAACCCTAAAAGGGATTATATAAGCTTTTCAGGGGGGACCTATTGAGGGATATATTACAACTCTAGTCCAGGGCTTACATGGGCCTCCTCAGGGTTTACGTAGGGTTTAGGGTTTAGGGTTTAGGGCGGGCATGTAACCCCTAATACCTACACTTCTGTGGGCTCTAACTACTAAGAGAGGGGTCAGTATTACAAAGCTGTAAGTATATAATGGTTTTAGGTTTACCTGGACCTCCGAAATACCCATATAACCCTATTATGGCAGTTTCCATGTTCTTTTCCATCATCCCACTGTTACCCGAATATATACCTTAGGAATGCTAGATAAATCCCATATTATCCCTAGTATCCCTGTAGTTTCCATTTTCTTTAATGTAGTTCAACCCTTAGAACCATGGGTATGTTGGGTATTCTTTGGGGTCTTGGAGGGAAGTAAACCCTAAACCTTAAATCCGAAACCCTGAACCCTAAACCCTAACCATAGCCCCTAAGCCTAACCATACCCTAAACCCTACACCTTAAATCCTAAACCCTAACCCTAACCCCTAAGCCTAACTATATCCTAAACCCTATAGATAGGCTCTGATTTTGCTGTAGTTTGGGCAGTCTAGCTAGGGTTTCGAGCTCGTGGGTCCTCATGACGAGAAACCAATCAAACCTGGCCCAATGGCAGTTATGGGACTTTGGGGTTTAGGGGTTAAAGGGTTTAGGTTTTAGGGTTTAGGGGTTATGTAGTGGGATCAAGAATTCCGTCGTAGTTGCCGTGACAAAGCAGGCTGCAAGAACCCTGGACCTCTCCAGGAGCCTCCAACTACCCTGAGCCTGTTTCTGAGTAGTTGGGCTTTGTAGAGGCTGCTTGGAGGGTCCTAGTGTTTCTGGCGGGAATCGGCGGACTAAATTACCATTATCACTGCACAAGCATTATTACGAGTCATGAAGGCAAGTGATAAGTAGAATTTAGGGTTTATGAGCGGCGTTGAGGACTCTGAAGGGTTGTAGTATAGTAGGAATTAACATTGACCCTCCATCTACCCTTTACATGCCCTAAAGGGTATACACCTGTTTAAAGGGTACGAGGAGGGTGCTGGAACATACTGCTCGTGAATTTCCACCGCATGTAAGCAAGCAGGCTGAAGGTCTTGTCATGTTAGAGTTCAGGGCAGTAAAGCTACAGTCCCCCTTAAGTAGATAGAATATCGTTTGGGGTATATTATAATAAGATCCCCATACACCCGATATGCTATTTGCTTCAGGGGTACTTTACTCAAAACAAAGGGCCCCCTTTTGGTTGTAGATCAGATTACGGCATTATATATATATATATATGTATATGATAATGGGCAATTCACAATAGGACTCTTCCCCTTCCACCTGAGAACAAGAGATGTTGGCTTGTGCTAATGGTTTTTGGCGAGTGTAAGTAAGTTTCCTCACGCTGGAGACAACAAGTCCTGCATGAATCTAAGTACCATTAAATATTTGCCCTGGGAGTTATGAGGTTATGCTATAATAAGGTCATGCAGGATTTTTAGTGTCAGCAGTTGGAATATTCCTAAGCATGCTGTACACGAATGGGGTTTCCCCAGAATCGGGAAAACCTTTCTTGGGGCCCCCATAATAAGGATTCTAGTATATTAGTGTCTATATTGTCTATATTGGGGTCCCCTACTTTGGGTCAACTACCTTCTCTCCCTAAACCCCAAACGGGCCTTAGACCCCCAAACCCTGCTATGGAAATAATAGCAGTACTAGTATCAAGAACAGTTAAGGTCATAGCAATGGTAATAATCAGGACAATAACCATCGTCAGGGTACTAGTATTACCAGCCATAGTATAGTGCACAAACATTGACAATCGTGCTAAACCATGTGTGCAGTTCTCTAAATTATGGGCCCCTTACGGTTATGGATTATTTTGCGGCACCTACTATTTAGGGGTACGAAAAATGGGACCAACATTTTGGGAACTACCCTAACCCTATACCCAAATAGTAGCTTCCATTTTCAGTTCCATTATCCCTGTACAACCCCTATTTAGTCCTATTTACCCCTATATTATACCCCTATACTATCATAAACCTACATAATCCCAGTTTCCATTTAATTTCATTATCTTTTCAAGCTGACTCTCCATTATTGGCGACCCCTATTTACCCCTACATAACCCTGTGCCCGCTAAACCCTAAACCCTATCCAAATGGGACCGTAACCTCGGGAACTACCCAACAATGCCAGGACCTTTCTATATAAGTTATATATGCCTTTATATAACCCTATATAACCCTACATCCGAGGCAGGGGAGTCAAGTAAGACGCCCGTGTCCGTGACCGTCGGCCGCACGTTTTCGTACGGCGGTCCTGTGTCTCTGACGGTGCAACCTCGCTGCAGAAATGGGGCGACATAAGGTTAAGGGCTTATAGTTTAGAATTTAGGATTCAGGTTTAGGGTTAGGATTTAGGGTCTAGGGTTTACGGTTTAGGGTTTAGGGTAGCGGGGCGTGAGCTGCTGTCAATAATGGAAAATCGAAAGGAAGATGAAATGGAAGCTGGCTATAAATGGGGGTACAAAAGGCATGTACGAACTACTGTCATTGTTAGGCTTACCAAGCGGCCATAAAGGGTGGCCATGGGGGTCCCTTTCGTAGTTTAGTATACTCCCTGACATATTCCCTACTTATAAGGCACCCATGTCCCTGAATTAGGTGGGAAACACTGATTGTACTTCATGTGGTTCTCTTAAATTGAGAAGCCAGGGCTGAGTTCCTTGCCGGAAGTGGCCAGTCACTCATCTGTATGTGCATATATAGCAAAACACACACGTTCATATACTTGTGGGACGAGGGGTTCCTGTGTAGGTACTTTGGGGGCGCAGTGTTCACTCTAAATCTAGCCACCTTGGGAAGCTCAAACTGCTGCGGCCCCTTTGGGTGGGTTTCAGCGATTGTTGATATGGTACTTTCCCAAAATTAGGGTACCCCAATATAGACCCCAATATACTATAGTCCTTAATATGGGGACCCCCAAAAAAGGTACACCTAATTTTGGGAAACTCCCATATGACTTCCCAGACCCCTAGAGGGCTTTTTACAAAAGCATCCTTTTAGTACCTAGGTTCTCAAATGTAATGAGATGGTTTCTTTTTTTGAACTTTTAAACGGGCTTATAATCCCCCATAACCCCTCTAAAGGGACCTATGATCCCCTATAACCCATTTAAGTGCGGGATTGCTTCCACTCTTAGGCGATTTAGGGTTTAGGGTTTACAGTGCGTAAGCTGTGGAAGCAGGGTCCTTTGAGTTTGGGTCTTTTCAGAGGGGTTGACTGAGGATTCCGTCCGTCTGGGATCTAAAGCCCTGAACCTTATACCTTGGGAATAGTGGTTTTATAGTAGATTGAAGTCACGCAGAATTTTTTTATTAAACGGTACACCTGAATCTGCAAGACCGCGAATTTTGTCAGATGGCAAAGCTTTTTAAGTGTGTAGAAGATTTCTTTCCCAAGTGGGAAGGACAGTCTTTGCTGTAACTTGAAGCAAAGTACCATTGATGAGGGTAAACCGTACAAAAAAAAGAGTTGGGTGTCCGAATTATGGTAGCTTTGCCCAAGTTCCTTAGCTTGCAACCCAGTTGAGAGTTCGGAGTTCGGGACCTTCTGCTAGCTGTCTCAGGGTTTTGAGGTTGGTCTGCACCCCAAAGGGTCCATGTAGCTATCTAGTATCTACCTGGGTCCTAAAGTAGCTATATGGTTCCCTAAGTATATACGATATAGCTACATGGACCCATTGGGATTCTAGGCTGGTATATCACATATTGTCATTCCGGGGCATTGCCACATCTTAGTCAAAGGAGTCACCGTGGGCCAGTAGAAGTACAAGTATCATGCATCTAGATTCTCTGTGTAATGCTAATATATAGGCCACCTGAAACATCAAACAGACTTCAAGAGGAGATTGACAAGCACTTATGCATCTACAGTACTCGACCCGTGAGGGTATAACCTCTCCCCTCAGGTAACCCTTGACCCTAAGCCCTAAACCCTAAACTCCACCAACCCTAAACCCTAAACCCTGAATCGAAAACCCCCCCAAACCCTAAACCCTATAAACTCTAAACCCTAAACTCCCCCAACCCCAAACCCTAAGCCCTAAACCCTAAACCGTATAAACTCTAAACCCTAAGCCCTAAACCTTAAACCCTATAAACTCTAAACCCTAAGCCCTAAACCCCATGATCCCTATAAGCCCTAAGCCCTAAGCCCTAAACCCCCCTACCCCGCCTGAAGCCCAAGGCAGTGGCAGCCGCGCCAGCCGCACGAAGTGTGGCTATTGGAGATGGGTCCGTGCGTTTACGGGGGGCCAGGTGGGGACCTTACTTCCCAACCGGGGGGGGGGGAGGGGGGGTTGGGGTTGAGGGTTTATAGGGTTATGGGACTTTAGGGTTTAGGGGTTTAGGGTTTAGGGTTATGGGACTTTAGGGGTTTAGGGTTTAGGGGTTCAGAGTTTAGGGTTTGCGGTTTGGGGTATATAGTAGGTCTGTGGCATATACAGAGCGTAGGGTTTAGGGTATATGGTATATACCTGGGCTTCGAAATTCCCAAGCGGCAGCCGTTTACATTCTAAGTACTGTTGATACGACCGTCCTGCATGACCCTAGTATACTATAGTATTATTCCCAAGGTGTTGGGTACTCAAGGTCATGCAGGATTTTTAGTACTAATCGTATCTACTGTATATTTCAACGGCGCCATGTGGGGTCTTGGGCCTCTCCGACTCCAGGGTGTGGGAAACCTTGGGATATGTAGGGTCTACAACCGGACTATAGGCATGCTGGTTTAGGGTTTAGGGGTTCAAGGGTTAGTGTTTAAGGTTTAGGGTCTAGGGCCTAGGGTGTAGGGCTTACGGGCTTAGGTTTAGGGTTTCGGGTTTAGGGTTGGGATGACTACTCAGGGCTCTTAAGGATATAGACTGCTGTCCCAAAGGGCCCACGTAGTTATATAGTATACAATTACGGTCTAAAGGGATTCCCATATAACTACTTAAGTCCCAATTATGTACATGGAGCCTTGGTGTGCAGAGGTGTCGTGAGACAGCCTGACATTGTTTGTGGTATAGATTACGTGATTCCCCTTGCAGTAGCAGTTACAACACTTGGCAATGCTGATACAATAGCCCCTTAATAAAGCCCCTGTAAGGACAGTTACTGTAAGGGGGAATGGCCGGTTCTATAGAGTTGAGCGGCTGAGCCATGTGCATTCTTCCAATTCAGCACTTTGGGTTTAGGATCTAGGGTAGCATTTTGGGTAGTTTGGTGCTGTTAGGGGTGCAGCATGGTTCCGGGTTCTTAGTCCCTTACGCTGTCGGATAGCTAAGCGGGACTCACCTGGACTAGCCTTCACCCTCTGAGGTGAGGGGATGATGTAGCAACAACCGCAGGGACAAAACGCGCGCCGGGAAGGGCACAGGAATTAATTCTCTATTCTAGTCACGATTCGGGGCTTGCGAATTGTGAATTTTCTGCTTCGGATGCGCTAGGAAGGGCTGACTCCTTCTGTCCAGAGACGCTGCACCTCAGCTCTTTAACGGGCAGTTGCTCAAACTACCATCTTTCCCCGGGCTCCAAATAACCTAATGTAGGTGCTATCTATAGACATTGGGGCCCACTGTAGGTATTATTTATAGACATTGGGGCCTGAACCCTAAACCCAATGTAGGTATTATGTATAAACATGGAGCCCCAGGGTTTGTAATTCAGAAAGAGCACCTTTGCGCCTTCATCGAGGCTAGCTAACCCCTTAGTAAACCCATGATCCTACCAAGTAAAAGGCGACCTACATGAGCCTAAGTTCCTCAAAGGGTGTTATTTAGGGGATTATACAGGGTTTGGGGTTCGGGAGTTAGGGTTTAGGATTTAGAGTTTAGGGTTTAGGGTCTAAAACTCCTTTAAAGGGGTTACAAAAAGGGGATCGTATAGGGGACTTTTATAGGGGTAGGAGTTTAGATTATGGCTCACATCAAAACAGAAAGCATGCAGGCGGCGCCATGCTTGACGTGGTCTTGGTGTTGCTGCAGCTTGGCTGGATAGGTTTCAGGGTCGGCAGTATTGTTGTTACTAAAAATCCTGCCTGACCTTATTATGCTTGAGTACCAGAATTCCAAGCTTAGGGATCCAAGTACATAAAGAATGCCTACGTTGGGCCCTGTAAATATTCCCTAGATTGGGCTATTTGGATCCCTAGGGTAAGTTACCTAGGGTCATGCAGGATTTTTCGTATCCACCGTAGGAGTTGTTCAGAAGCGGTGTGCTCCCTGGGGGGGACCCAACGGATATACCGGAAACATAAGGGGATGTTCTGGGGGTCCTTATGAGTGATGTTATAGAATTATGGCGAGAAACTACCACATAGCTAACTACTAGACACTAAGTGGATTGTTTCCAAAATTTGGATTCCAGCGTTGTATCCCCGAATACTGGGTGCCGTACGAGAACTGGTGCCCGTGAGGGCCCCTTGATATTCGTTCTAAGACTTACCCCATAGGGCTGGAAAGGTTATGTGAGCCTGTAATGCTATCTTACCACAGCACCTTAACTGCTAAATGCCCATGCTATCTGATTTGAATTGTGTCAGGTGCTGTGCTCTTTTGGGAGTTAGACCCTAAACCCTAAACCCCAAACCCTAAACCCTAAACCCTCGAGCTTAGGGTGCAGGGTTCAGGAATGAGGGTTGAGCGTCCAAGGGTCTGGTCCTAGGTGTGAGCGTTCCAGGGGTTTAGGATGTAGTTTTTGGTGTTTAGGATGTAAGGTTAGGGTTTAGAGCGATGCATATCGATAAGGTGACTGTCCAAAGGCGGTGAGAATACAGAACATTGGAAGAGTTGGGTCTAGGCTTTTGCCGCGCGCCCATCTGAAGTCCGACGCTCTGAACCCTAAACCCTAAATCCCACACCCCTAAACTTCCTGGTTCCTTTTTTTCCATTTACCCCTTTCCCCCAGTTCGCTCAAATTTGGTGCCTCCAGCTTTGGCCGAAGCCAAAGCACAAAGCTCCAGGAAGCAGACTCCGTTGATCTCTGTTGTCTCCGACAAGGAAACATGCACGAGCTCGCCTATACAAATGCCGTGCACCGACCGAGCACAAATAGGTATCAGGTGTTCGAGCGCTCCTCGTGTTCAGAGGAGACTTCGGAGAGTGAAGAAGATTTCGCCCGGGAGACTTCGGAGAGCGAAGTAGGGAATAAGCAGATATAATTGATATAATGCCTATATAACCCCTATATAACCCCTAGGTAACATATTCCCTTATTCCCTACAAGAACCAGCAAGTAAACCCAAAACCTTAAACCCCTACATAATCTCTATATAACCCTATAATATAGTACTTTCCATTTTCTTGTCCATTGACCCAGACCCCGAAGCCCAAAACCCTCGACTGCTGCAGGCTTTTGGTCCTCAGCTTCGTGGCGCTTTGGAGCTTTAGCGGCCCAGGGCCTCTCGCCTTGTATACATGGGATATATAGGTTTACGGCTTAGGACTTAGGGTTAAAGGTTTAGGGCTTAGGGTGTTTAGGGTTTAGGGCTTAGGGTTTAGGGCTTAGGACTTAGGGTTTAGGGCTTGGTGGTTAGGTTTAGGGCGTAGGGCTTAGGATTTAGGGCTTAGGACTTAGGGTTTAGGGCTTGGTGTTTAGGTTTAGGGCGTAGGGCTTAGGATTTAGGGCTTAGGACTTAGGGTTTAGGGCTTGGTGTTTAGGTTTAGGGCGTATAGGGCTTAGGATTTAGGGCTTAGGGCTTAGGGTTTAGGGTCTAGGGCTTAGGACATAGGGTTTAGGGTTTAGGTTTGAGGTTTTAGGGTCTAGGGTTTAGGGTTTACAGTTTCAGGTCCCTTCCTGAAAGAGCTTTGGGCCCCGAAACCTGGGTACATCCAAGACTCCAAAGACCTTTAGTTTTAAGTTTTCCGAGTGTTAGCTACATAGCGCCCAGGGTTTCGGGTTCAGGGCTTAGGGTTCAGGGCTTGGGGTGTAAGGCTTAGGGTTTATGACCCCAGTAGTACCATTTGTCCCGTTGATGATGGGGTCTCCTTCCTGTTGCTGAACATTTGGAAAAAAAGGCCCCTTTGTTATTCAGAGGCTAGCGGAGAACCTAGACAGGGGCTATATCATCTGCGTAAGGGTAAGTTAGGGTTCCCAATCAGGGTTTAGGTTTCAGGCTTTACGGGGCTTGTTGGTCGATTCCCAAGACAGTCAAGGTTTGGCCGTTTAAGGCTTAGGGTTTGGCGGTTCAAGGTTAAAAGTTTTGATGTTAGGGCCCACATTGTAGTCACATTACCCTTTAGAGGTCCTGGATTTGGGGAATATAAGTGATACCAAAGTCTTCTAAACCATGAACTGGATTTGTGTTAGATTGCAGATTTCGGGTCGGACTCAGAAGCTTTGCAGGCGGTTCTATCGGCTTCTTCTAGGACAGAAAGGTTCTACTCCTATAAGCCGTAGTCTAAACTCCCTAAAGGGGGCTATACAGGGGTCTAATATAGGGGAATATTATAGGGTTTGTTTAGGGGGATACTAGGAGTTCAGACTACAGCTCCTATGTTCTGCATAGGAATTATGGGCGATTGTACTACGTTGGAAGTTCCTTTTCCAACAGACATAAGCTTCCGTAGGAAGCGGGGTCCGTTGCTGTGACCCCATGTGCATCTACTAGCAGTTTCTGATACATTCAAAACCTGCAGCCAGTTTGTAGATAGATATAGTTCCCCTTTAAGTAGATAGAAAATGGTTTTGAGTATATCATCATAAGATCCCCATATACCCCGTATTCTATCTATTTAAGGGGACTATAGGTTTACAGGCTTACAGGCCTGAGCTGTCATGCCTGCCCTCCACCCCACACGCAAAACCCATCCATGTGCCAACGCCACGGTTTCCACAACCCTTGAATCAGGAAATCTACCTCAGACCTATGCATAGATCTCAGTGGAGTATGTTTCCAGGAATGTGCAAGAACAAATTGTTGGTTTTGAGTACTTTGGACACCCTGAGCTCTATAAACCGTAAACTGTGCGGCTGTGTCCGCTCATCCGAGGTACCTCTGGATGTCTATCATGTTGATGGCCGCTGGTCCTGAACAAGAAAAAAGTTGGCGTTTGCAAATGGGATCTTGCACAGGTCAGCTCAAGAAAGAAGGAAGCAGACCTCGTATATCTCGATATGTCTGTCGTGTTGCCTTCGGGTCCTTCATTGATGGTTTTGGATTTTTTTGGCGTCAGCTTTTGGGGTACTACTTGGAGGTCCACTGTACCTAGAACCTACTTAGTAACTGTAGTTATAACCTAAATTTAAGTCCCATAACTACAGTTGCCCTAGATATAATTGGGTTATCACTACAGTTACTAAGTAGGTTATAAGTACAATGGACCTCCAAGTAGGGTCTGCAGGGACCGCTGAGTTGTGCGAGAGGCACAGAACATGTGTTTAGAACAAGGCGAAGCGCCTTCTTTAAACTGGTGAAACCTCTACAGTACCCTAAACCCTCACAAAAACTTGTGCCTTGCAATCATTTTCGGAGCATGGAAAGTTATCAGCATTGTTTCGCAAGACTGCCTATATACCTATCGTCTAATGCACCCCGAAGCCGTGTACCTTGAAACCGTACACCTTAAACCCTACTCCCGACGTGAACCCTATGCAATTCGTATAAGCACAAAACCCTATACTGTAAACCCTATACCTTGGGCCCTAAACCCTAAACCCTAGATGGTCCCTTCGGATAGCTTATAAGTTTGGCTATTCTCACGTCCCCTAATCGGAGTTCGTCTGCTCATAGCCCAACCTATCTCTTACTCAAGTCCCAAAGGGTCCATGTGGTGATTATAGAATATACTTAAGGGCCTCCCAACACCCTGGTCTGCCCTCATTCCCCTTTTTAGGGTTTAGGGTTTAAGGTTCGGGTGTAATTAGGGCTTATAGGGTTTAGGGTACATACCCTAAGCCCCAGGCCAATATCCCTAAACCTTGAAATCTCCTCAACAGCCGCCATTGTACACCAAATGCTGCTCGGGGCAACCCATGTAGTGATAGCCTAGTTCTGAATTCTGAAGCCGAGAACCACAGATATATACCCAACAAACCCTAAGCGAACCTAGGTTGGGAAACAACCCAAGTCAGAATAAGGTCACATTACATAAAAGCTACCTTTGGAACCCTAAACCCTGAACCTTAGACCCTAAACCCTAAACCCTAAACATTAAATCTCAAGCCCCAAACCCTGAATCCTAAACCCACCACCCCAAAACCTAAACCCTAAAACCCAAACCCTACAAACCCTTCCTAGTAGAGCTACCTACCAGGACCCTTCTTGTACCTGTTAAATAGGGGTATACGGTTCCTATTTAGGGTATAGAGGGGGTAGATGGAACGTCTCGGTAGAACCCCAATATATGCCTACTTTCTGTTCCAGTATCGATATTGCCTAAACCCCTAACCCTACAGCCTAAACCCTACTCATCCAAGCCCCAGCGAGGCCGCTGTTTGGCGCCTAACGCTCTGGAACACCCTTACTTGGGTAAGGCCGGTATCCTCACGAGTCTAGGGTTGAGGGGCTAAAGGTTTAAGGTTCAGGGTTCAGAGTTTCGGGTTCAGGTATTAGAGTTTAGGGTTTGGGGTCTAGGGCTCAGGGTTGAGGGATTATTGTATTTCGATTTCAGGGTTTTGCATCCGGGGGTCGGGGCTCAGGTGTTTGCAGTTTAGTATGCAGGGTGCAGTGCTTAGGCTTCTGGGTTCTGGGCTCTGGGTCCAGTGTTTCGGGCATGTTTCGGGCATATGTTTCAGGTTCCAGGGCCCAAAGACTGGGATGAGCTACCATTGCCATATGTAATGTGAAAAACCATCATCGCCCCTCAGCATAAAACTCCGTTATATAGTACCATGATCCATTTCAAACCCTAAGCCACAGAAATCTAAGCCTGAAAGAGTTCTCGGTGTGTATCCACCCCCAAGATATAACCCTAAGAGTCCATGTAGACAGTAATTACGTACTTGACATGTTGGTACTAGTGATTGTTGTACAGGTTCTGGGGAAGTATATGGTTACTGGGTACTTGGACCTTCTTCGAGCAGGCGAATGGAAGTACGTTTCGGGAGGTTTCCAAGGCAGGTAAACACAACGCTCTCCCCAACTCATGGAGGTGTCCAATAGTTGCAGTTCTGTGTTCGCGGTTACTTATAAGTATAACCCTAAACAGTAGGGGATTAGGATGTGTTTGTGGGTGTACAGGTTGACCCTCGTTTGCGAGCTTCCACATGGTATCCTAAGTGGTCCCCACAAAGGCTATCGAAACCCAGCAAAAACTGCATCTCCACAAGTTTTTCATCTTCAGAAACAAAGCAGAACCGGAGACCTCGACCCCTACCACAGATCTGCAGCCTCATACGCTCGTACTCAAAACAACCTGAATCGCAAAGCATCTAAGAGCAAGCTTTACTAGGATATGAGTCGGTTTAAAAGTGCCCTTCAGGGAACAGGTCTACGGTAACTTCAAAGGAACAGGTATACGGTGACCTAAGAGGACAGAAGTCCTTTGATTGTGCAATAGTTTCACGTGGGACAATACACTAAGGGTCCAAGGACTCAAATAATGGGGGTTTAGGGCCCAAATATTATACTCTGAATGGTATTTGGGACCTAAAACCCTAATATTTGGGTCCTTGGACCCTTACGGATACAAATCTCACATGGCCCTGTCCTGAGAGGTTGCCGAGACAAGTCGCCACTACCCTGGAGTGGGGCTACTTCACCGACTCTTGCAGCAGTGGTTCTTTCCCTAAGGCTCCTAGGACTATTTGGGGCCTTCTGGGGGAAGGTTTGGGCTTTGGGGAGGGTTGATCCCATAATGAGGGTCCAGGAGCCTTAGGGTTGTTAGGTGCCGAACTGCCATAGAGGTTTTGCCTTGGGTGCTGGTCACTGTATTTCTGTTCGCCTTTGCGATGCTTATAAGTCGCAAAGGAGACCGGCCGATAAGTGAACCGTTTCGGCCCAAAAAACCGAAGCCCGGAATACTGTGCCCCAACTCCAACTCCATGCCCCAGACCTAATCCTTACGCCCATCGAAAATAGGTGAGTCAGGAAATAAAACACTAGCTTAGCAGTGTTATACGTATATATGTACACGTGTAACATGTAAAATGAACATATACTCCCTATGCCATGTTGTATTCCATGTTGTATTCCATGACAACAGATCACATCCTATGTAAGGACGGCATGATGCGAATTCGCAGCGACGCCTTTGGAGTTCTGGCGCCGATCCTGGCGTTCACTGCATGCTGCAGCTGGGCCGACTCGATTCAGGGTATACTTCGAGGGACCGTGGAGCCAGGTGTCATATTACAACCCCTTCATAGACCCACCCCATTATGAGTCTGTTGTAGCTGGGTAGAAGTAGGGTTTGATATCCTCAAGAGCTATGGCAGGGACCCTCAACAAGAGATTGAGGGATTTGGTTCTAGGTCCGTTTGAAGGTCGAGCGGGTGAAGGCTGAAGAAAGCTCAAAGTCTGGTGTCCTGACTGCGGGTTCGCTTTGGGGCTGAGAGGTCGCTATGAGGTGCGCGTTTCTGCAGTTGAGCTCCTTGGAGCAGGCACGTTGAAAGCTCTCCCCGTGGCATCTGTCTGGGCTAGTGTAGAAGTTCTGTGAAAAGCATGAGTCAGCACAGCACGGAATTGAACTGCGGTCATGTTACGTTTAGCCAATGAACAGTTACGTTTAGCCAATGAACAGTTGAAGTGCCACGTGATTTTCATGCCTGGAGGGGTGTCAAGTGGTCACCAACCTTTACTCCAGCCTACATACAGTTACGGTCCTCTGGACGTGGGCATTGGTTCTTGTCGGGCCTGGCCGAGGATTCTATGATGTTTTCGTTGGGAGCTTTGGTTGCCGAGGGGTTTGGACCGCTGGGTACTTGTAGGTCGCTGCAAATTCACGCGAGCCTCCTTGTGCTTTCTAGTATTGCTCCATGCCTAGCTTTCCTAGGCCCCACTGGACCCCAAAAGTCGGTAACATGATGGCTTAGAAGGCTTGAGAAACAGTCAATGGTGCTCCTGGAGTTTAGCCAGGTGGTCCTCAACCATAAGGGTCCAAGGACCCAAATAATGGGGGTTGTCGGGCCCAAATACTATACTATTCATAGTATTTGGGCCCTAAAGCCCTATTATTTGGGTCCTTAGACCCTTAGGGCAAGAAAGTGTCACTTTGAACTCCAAGCTTTGCATGGATAATGTGATGATAAAAGACCCCAGGGGTCCAAGTACCCAATAATTAGGTACTTTGGGTTTTGGTAATAGTAATTATAGTACAAGTTTGTGTAAGTATATGATTTTTGGGTACCTGGATCCTTAGGGAGAGCTGCTGTGCTGAGGGTCGGCAATGACGAGCTCGCCGTATATGTCGTGCCTTGGATGAGCTTGTGGGCCCAGAGAGCCCAATAGCCCTTACTTAGGGGATGTGCCTTAAATCATGTTTTGCATCTTAGAGTTTTGGAGGTTATATTTCAAATTAAAGGATATTTGTTTCCTGAGAGTATGAGGACCTGCGTTGTTTAGGTTGAGGTGCCCATGGAACAAAGTTACCCCTTTTATGTTGGTGGTTGCTTGCATGGCATTGAGGCAGTTGAGCCTCTGAAGGAAATCTGGGATGACAGTAGAGAGCCTTGAGATTAGTCTTGAATGTCGCACTTCAGCGCTCAAACTGGGCGTACTTCAGCAAAGCGCACCACCCTTCTGTAACCTCAATTCCACGTCGTAACCCCCATGTGTATAATGGGAACGCACCCGCGCATGTAATGTGCCTTGTATGCCTCTCGAATCCCAAGATAACGGTTTGAAAAAGGTTCCCCTGATCTCCACAAATCATCCTAAGCCCTAACGCAAAGAGGCTGATGCTGCCTGTTCCCGTGTTTCTGACTGCGCTTCAGCTTCGCGTGCAAGACCGGCGGGCCGGATTTATGTAAGATGGACTACAGAGTTTCAGTGCTTGTGGAAGATGTAGTTAAGCTGTGAAGGGTCTGGGCGCTTAGATAGAGATCAGGGTTTGGTACATGTGATAGTTTCCCTAAATACGGGGACCCCAATATAGACTATAGTCCCTGCTATGGGGATTCCCAAAAAGGTACTCCCTAATTTTGGGAAACCCCATATTTCTTATGCCCTTCCTCCCCATCCCTTGAAGCCTTATGGCAGAATCAGCTCTTGGAAGGCTGACGAGACCTAAGTTTGTTTATTCACCAGAGCTGGGCCTCTGAAAAAGCGCAGTCTTCCTAAGCCAGGCCAAGAAGTACGAAGGAATGACAAGGTTAACCCAAACCCTAAACTTTAGGGGTGTGGTTTCAGGTTTTGTCGCAACGGTTTGGGGTTAAGGGTACTCCTAGGGATAGATGGGAAATATGATAAGTTTCTGTAGGTTCCTCTGAGGGATTCTACGTTTTAGGGTTTCAGCATTTAGGATTCTAGGTGTAGGGGTGATTTTGAGAAGCTCCCATTCTTCCAATGATGCAGTAGTACGTATTTTGGCTCCTGTAACCCCCTTCCCCGAATGTTGAACCCTCCACCCCCTCTTATTATACCAAACCGCATACTGAGAGTATTGAATATACGGGGGGATGCGGGGCCGAAGCCCTAAACCCTAAACCCGAAACCTTAGGGGGAGGGGAGGGATAATATTAGGGGAAGGGATGAGTACGTATTTTGGCTCTTGTGGTGCTTGGGCCTTCGTAGCTCAAAGTGTCTGACAGGGCCATCTGTAAGGGTTTAGGGTTTTAGGGTTTAAGGCCGAGGTGATTTCAAAAATGATGGGTGTACGTATTCAATGGTCCATGAACCCAATAGTCAAATACGATCGGTTCTGTGTAATAGTGATTACAATGCAGGCTTTGGGGAAGGATATGCATAGAAGCACTTGAGTTCAGGGAAGATCAGGGAAGGATTTGACCCTTAACGCGAAACCGCTGTCTTGAATAATTCGTACTTTTTTTTTATCCAGGCAGTCCTGAAGCAAGGCAAGCTACATTTGTTAAGTCTCCAGAGTGGCATATGACAGGGTTTTGGGTTCGGTCCCCGTGGAGGTGTCCCTATTCTCAGGATTAAAGTGTATTGGCCCGTGGAACCCGCCGATTGGCAAATATAAATATCACGAGGTTCCGATTATGGTTGACATATTATGTGTCCCAATATCTTTGGTCCCAATTGTGATGCGGGTCCTGACATAGGTTTTGCATTCTTGGGACAAGAACACAGGCAAACTTCCACATAGGTAGCTAAAATAACCCACGTACCGATGACAATGGCTCTTGGAACATCATTAATTGGTATGTCTACCATCTTTAGATTCTGGATGGCTAGCCAGTTTCTAGCTACGTTGAGAGGTCTTACCAGCCACTCGAACTCCTTTGCAAAGGCGAAGGGGATACTTGTATATGAGGGGTCTGAAGACGTGGAAGCTAGTAGGTTCAATTACGCACTAGATGGGCCGAGATTGTTGGAATTGCTGACTACCTAAACCCCAAAAGTATGTAAGATAATAGCCCTAGACCCATAATAACAGCAATAAAGGCCATTATTTTACATACTTTTGGGGTCCAGGTATTCGGATGTGTAGCGTTTTGATCTCCGCGTCAGTCCGGCAACTGTGGTGATGAGCTTCATACTTCGGATCCTTCCCAAGCTATGGCCATAGCCTCCCGAAAGAAAGTCTGCAACTGGCCTCACACCTGAGGTCTTCGCTTGGAGCGTTTGGCGGACTTAGTAAAACTGAGAAAGTGAAGTACGCTTATGAGATTCCTCCTCATATCAACCTAGCTACAGCGTCCCTCCAAAGCTAGACCCTAATACCTATGCACCCCAAACCCTGAAACCAAAGTCCTGGGTTCTAAGCCCACACTTGTAAACCCTAATCTTTCAACCCCAAACCCTAAGACCTTAAGCCTTGAAACCGAAATGCTTGCTAAGCCGCCTGACCTTCCAAGCAACGATGGGCTCTTCGGACCTGCATGTGGCCAGCTGTAATGTAAGCTGACAGTTTTATTTAAGGGCTTCTAGGGTTTAGGGTTCTGGGCTTCGGGCCCTGAATTTCAGAAATATTCATTAAATCACTTTTAGCGATCCTATTACCACTTAAGGCAGATTCGTCAGTCGGGTATATTCGCCTATGGGGGGTAATATCGCGATTCAGAGGGTTTAGGGAAACTCCCACACGACCAGCGTTCAAAGTAGGGATAGTATAGCCTTTAATAACAATTACGATTATTTTAAATTGGAAGTAGCATTCACCAAAAACACTCCATGCATATCTAACAAAGCCTAAAACCCATGCCTGCAATAGAGCCCTAAACTCTAAACCCCTGAACCCCAGTCGCTAAACAGCAATCCTTAACCCTCAGCACTATACAAGAGCACGTGGTCCGATGTGCTCCGTTGCCATTGCTTTAAAAGTCGTCGAAACGGTGCGTCGCGGTGGTTTGAGCCCGAAAACAGAGCCCCTTGCCAAAGGTTTCAGGTTGTAGGGTTTGGGGGTTTGGTGTTAGGGGTTCAGGGGTTTAGACTTTTGGGGTTTAGGGTTCTCGGGTATTAGAGTTTAGGGTTCAGGTCTGCCAGTCGTGTCATGGACATAACCCTAAGGGTCCAAGTATCCAATCGATGAGTACTTGGGTTTTGGGTAATAGCACTTGTAGTACAGGTTTGGGGCAAGCAGATGATTGATGGGTAGGTGGACCCTTACGGCCTTAGGGTAGGTTATTCTTTTCACAATTGGCGTTCTGACTAAACCTCACATGATTTTCGCCTAGTGTTGCAAGGCTAAGTTTATCCAGAGTAATGAGGCTTCAAAAGTCGGGAAAGGCTAGCTATGAATGTAGGGTTAAGGGTTGAGGGCGCTAGCAGTTACACAGGCCGCAACGTTGGTAATAGCAGGTGTTCATTTATAATATACCTACTATATACCCCCAGATTGCCCCAATGGCCCCCTGTGATGAGAAACTCCTAGATACTCTATACTAGACTCGCCTACATTAAAACCATTTTAACACCTATATTGTTACCGCGGTTTGAGTTTTATGTTCCATGTTCTTGTCCATGTGATTCTCCTTTCTTCCGGCAGCAAGCCATCATACGACTCCAATTCCGTTTCATGCTCCACGTTGTGTTTCCATTCGATTCTCCACGATTTCGGCAGCAAGCCAATCCTAAGCCCTAAACCTTAAACCCTAAACCAATCCTAGACCTGAGCCCTACAACCGGATCTAAGCGCGTCCGGGCTTGATGCTCAAGTGTGGTCTTCCAGGATTCTGTCGCAGGGGTGGCTCCTGTCTTGGGTTTATGGTTTAGCGTTTAGGATCTAGGTTTCTGGTTTGGTTTTTGGACCCTAAACCCTAAACCCTAAACCCTAGGTTTCTGGTTTGGTGTTTGGTGTTTTTTTACGTCAAAGTTTTCCGAAGCTGCAAGTCTAGGCCTAGAGGTCCAGGTGCCTAATGGTCCTTTGCTGGAAGCGGTGCCAGCATCAAATTTGCTCCATCATTGTTGCTTGCCCGCAACCTTAAACCCGAAATGCCCTAAACCCTAAACCACACACCCTAGGCCATGAAACCCTACAAGCCCTCCAAGCCCTCAATCCCCAATGGCCCCAAACCCTTGACCCTGACTTCCCGAGAGTCCAGATGGTACACACTCAAAGCTCCACACGGTTTGGGGTTTAGAGGTTTAATCCTGAATTAGGTCCTAAAGCCCAGAGCCCTTGAGCAGAAGTTTCAAAATGCATTTCCTATTACCCTCAAGCACGCAATCTTACACCCTGAAACCCAAGCTCCTCAACATTCCCGAAGTCCACATTCCTCCCCCTAGATGCTTTAGAAGAAACAACCTGCACACCCCAAACTCTGAACCCCGAATTTCTTAAACCTGTAAATCCTAAAGCCCAAAACCTCCCAACTTCATCAACGTCTATACCTTAACGATAACCCCACCTATCCCCTTCAATACCAACACCCCGACATGATACCAATACATATTAACGGGAAATTCATTGCCAGGGGAGGAGATTTCACCTGAAGCCCCTTCATCTACCCTGATTAGGATCCTAATCAGAGATTAGCCCCTTCATCTACCCTGATTAGGATCCTAATCAGAGATTTTAAGGTCTAAGACCTTAAGAGCCCCTTAAAACAACCCGTATCATTAACTTGTCATTAATCCTCGGCAATGCTCCTGGCTGCGTTCGCCCTGCTTCTGCCCAGCCTCTTGCTGTGCGCTCGCGACGGGCACCTCTGACGGCATCACTCGTTCTTTTATAGATTCCCCTGCCACCACGTTTTGAATTTAGGGTTTCATTAGGGCATCTCATAGGTTTCCCTACTACCCGCGCAGTATACTACTTCCCTAGGTTCCCCCTTGATTAAGCTGCTTAAGCAGAAGGAACAACATCAGCAATCATCCTTATTCAAGCCTAGTTCAGGGGAAACCTAGGGAGATCCATAATTCTTTGGTACAGAGCCACAGAAATTATAGGGATGTAGCAAGATGCAAAATATTCCCTGTCTTATAACCCTAATTGCCCAAGTACACTTGCCCAAAAGCTGTACTACAATTACTACTACCCAAAGCTCAACTATTCTATCATTGGGTAATGGACCCTTGGGGTAACCTAAAGAGGGGGATTTGTGCTGTCGAGGGTGCAGGGTTTAGGTTGGGTAGACCCCCCACCCTGTAATAGTAATGTAGTGAATATAAGAGGGCCCTAATTTGATCACCACTTGCCATCATAGTCACGATTATCAGGCGGCGGGCCCACCTAAGGTATAGAACCAAAGCCCGAAACTCTAATCCTTAAGGTCTAAGCCCTGTATGAGCCATAACCTAAACTCCACAAAGGGGGTTATGTAAGGCATTATATAGGGGACGATCATAGGGGATACCAAGCAAAATGCTAGGAGTTTAAGCTATGGCTCATACATATATATATACACACATATATCTATACATCCCTATATAGCCCGTGGGCTGGAGATCCATGTAAGTTCCAGGGCTTAGCGGACACAATTCAGTCTCAAGTAGACTAAGCCCGAGATGCCGCGCAATGGCCCGGTCTATCCACGTGAGCTATCGTCTCTATTCCTTAAGAGGGCTTCTATAGTGGGGGTGTTATAGCCCCTTTATTTAGGGTTTAGGATTTAGAGGTCTAAACTCCTCAAAGGGTTGATCTATATATATATATATATGTATTGGCGCAATTCTACAGGGGAGATTCATAGGGGTCATTCAGTAAGGGTATACTAGGAGTTTAGACCATAGCTTAGGTGATGAACCTGCCTGCCTGCTACATCCCCCTGATCCTGAACGTAGGGTTGCGGGTTTAGGGTTCTAGGATTTTAGGGTTTAGGGTTCAGGGTTTAGGCTAAAGGTTTAGGGTTTTAGGATTTTAGGGTTTTTGGGCTTAGCGGAGGTAAAGGACGGGGCAAAGTCTGAGTAATAGCCAGGTAGTAGTATCCTTTCGTGTCCTACCATATTCTAGTCGTTGTACACGGGTATTTCGCAAAATAGCTAAATGATTTAGCGTTGAGGGTGTGCCGGTTTAATTTATGACAGAACATGTGCTGGGGCTCACCTAACCTCTACCCAAATGTTGTTTTTGTTGCAGACATGATTAAGAACAGAAGGCTCGTGCCACATGCAAACCTTTAGTCTACTTTAGCAGAAACTATGGGACGGCCCTGAAAGATAATGGGTTTAGGTTTTAGGGTTCATGTTTGAGGCTCCCCCGTGTAAGAACTCATTTTAACACCCCAAACCTTCATCTTCCCTAAACTTTAAACCCTAAACCCCACCTCAACCCTCAACCTCAACCAGGCCAGAGTTCACAGACGAGGAATTGCTGGAAGCGGTGCTGGTTGCTGCCTGACCTCTATTATAGACATAGAGTGGAGGGTTTTGGGTTATGGGTTTAGGGTCTTGTGTGCAGGATTTTGGGTTAAGGGTTTGCGGTGTTGGTTGGGTCAGTCCCCCTTGCAGTATCTGTACTTGAAGAGGCTTTTTTGAACGGTTGTTTTGACTCCTAGTCTTTCTTGTTACTGCGATGACCTAAGGTACAGGGTATGAGAGCGAGGTGTAGGGATTGGGGTTTAGGTACAAGTCACAAATTTATACCTTTCAAACGGACATTCATAAGGTATAGGACTTATGACTATTTTACTTACAGACTGCACAAGTTGCCTATATCCAAGTTATAACTTAGGGGCCTCTCCCTGTGGGGCTTAGGGAATATGTGAGGCTAGGGTGGAAGGAGTAGGGCGTGCCTGCAGGGTCTACTTTGAGGCAGGGTAATTGTTAACCTATTTGGGACTGCTGCTTACCACCCTATCATATCTAGGGCAGTTGTAGATGGGGGACTTGCATGAGAATTTCAGTAGTTTATGATTCGACTGGACCTCCAAGTTGGTATTTGGGGAAGGGGTTTTGGGATAAAAGCTTAGGGCTTAAGTGTTGGGATGGGGTTAAAAATTGAATCCTAAACCCTAAACCCTAAAAGTTTAGAGCCCGCAGTCCCACAGGTTTGCAGAGGAGTTTCTCGGGGTATAAAACCACGGAACCGCCCCTTTATAGGTTTTTTAGGCAAGGCTGAATAGGGTTTAGGGTTTAGGGGGTTTAGGGTTCCCTTCATCCCCAAAAGGGTTTTGGGTTGCAGCAGGATTCAGGGTTGCTTTAAAGTTCCATCGTCTCATCACCCCTTACATAAGTATAGTAAGCCATGCCTCCTAAAACCCCAAACTGATTATCATTTGCGCCCTTTGGCTCCTTACGCCCTACACCAACTCAAGATAAGTTTTGCAGTTATGGTGTTTGCGAGTACTTTGGAACATTTCACCCACGTGTGAAAAGTGATTTGACAAGCTTGCATATCTTATCTAGATTCCGTGAAGCCCGCAAGTTGCGAAACTTGGTAGCCTCCGACAAACAGGGTACACATGTTTGTGGTACAATTGCCCTCAAGGAGATTTATGGCGTGGCCTGGGCCAGAAGAAAGCAGGAGGACGAACGTGTGGGCTGGGCTTCACAGCTTTGCAGAGCTTTGGCTTTGAGGTTCTAGGACTGGCATCTACTGTGTTGCTGTTCAGGCCATTATATTATGTTACTACCATAAGGAAACCCTGTCCTTAGCTCTATGCCAATGTTATGGTAACTGAATCTAAGTTCTTTAACAGCAACCCGGTCTAGCGTTTAGGGGCGGCTTGAGGATTTGGGTTTGGGCTCTTGCCGCTGGATGTAAGCCGACTTGGAAGTTGCATGTAGCAAGGACAATGGTGGGCAACTTGGGCTTGGGTCAGTCATAGCACAAACAGCTTACACCCCGACCTTAATCCCTAAAGCCTAAACCCTGAACCCTGGTTTAGTCAAGCAGACAGCCTTTCGGAGTCCATACCATAGTTTTGAGATACGACCTGAAGCCTGACACCCGCTTGTAGTATGGTTTAGGGTTTGGGGGTTCAGGGTTTATTTAGGGTTTTTGGTAGCCCCAACCTTGAAACAAAGGAGCCCCTAACCACCCGGTGACTTTATTTCACGTGTTATCAGACCATTCCACTCACCTCTTCGACGCGCTGAGGCAGAGCGGTAAGTGCTGGTAAAGACAACAGGCTTCTAAGTATGTGGGTTCAGGTTACCAAAAACCCATTCATAAGCCAAGTTTCGATTTCAATGTCAACTTGGTTCTACATGATTGCAGCTTGTGTTTGATGCCTCCTGTTGCAGGAGGGGGGAAAGTCGCTCTGCGATTGGGAAGGCATCGAGTGCCAGAAGATCCAGGAGCATATGACTGCCTTGCATGTCTGTAGGAGACGCATTGCCTGTGGACATTTGTAAAGACAGGGGTGTGTATCTATGCATGTATGTAATGTCTATATGTATGTATGTATGTATGTATGTATGTATGTATGTATGTATGTACGTATGTACGTACGTACGTACGTACGTATGTATGTACGTATGTATGCATGCATGCATGGATGGATGCATGGCTAGCTGGCCGGCTGGATGGATGGATGGGTGGGTGGATGGATGGATGGATGGATGGATGCATGGAGTTAGAGATGTTTGGATGTCTGGATCTATGGATGTATGTATGCATGCATGTATGGATGGATGGATGGATGAATGCATGGGTGGGTGGACGGATGGAAGGATGGATGGACGGAACCATGGATGTCTGGATATATGGATGTAGATATGGATGTATGTATGGAACTATAGCTGTCTGGAAGTCTGGATTTATGGATGTATGTATGGATGTACGGATTTATGGGAGCGTGGAGGGATCAAGGGATGGATGTGTGTATGCACGCATCTGCTGCACGCGCTCCGAGTTGAGGGTCCAGTGCTCAGGCTGTGGGATTTACGGTGAACTAAAGCCTAGTTATAGGGGTAGACACCAGGTACCCTAAACCCTAAAACCCTAAACCCTAAACCCCTAAACCCTTGAATGCAATCCTGGACTGGTGCTTACGGGGAAAGGGAGTGGTGAATCTCAATAGGTGCCCACAACTCATCTCCGAATATGCGCTCCCCCGAAAGCGCCAGCCAGCAAACACTAAAGGGTTTTTGTGGTTCAGGGTTTTAGGGTGTTAGGGTTTAGGGTTGCAGGGTTTTAGGGTTTGAGGGTTTAGGGTTTTAGGGTTTAGGGTTTAGGGTCCATAGGAATCTAGGGTTTGGGGGCCAAGGGTTTGGTAAACCAGGGGTCCGCTCCCCAAACCTTTGACCCTAAACCCCAGGTTTAGGGTCTAGGGTTTTCAGCCCAAACAGAAATCAATTCTCATTCCAGGCGTTCGTGGTTCTAGATGTGCTTTTCCAAACGTCGTAGATGCCTTCCCCTCAAAGGGATACATGGGGATACTTAACGATGTATGGGAAGATTTCAGGGACAGTATAGGGATATTATGGGGATGTATAGGGTTCTGGGTATTTCCAGTCGTATAACCCCCAAGCCCCATTTGTGTAATTATGCTCTCTCTCTCTCTCTATATATATATGAGTATATGTATGTATTTGTACCTCCCCAAAAGACCATAATTTCGTGTAACTTGTCTCATTAATGGGTGTGGAGCGGTTCTTCTATCAGGGAAACGGGATTCTCTCGAGCTAAGGTAGGAACTTCATTCAAAAACAGCCCAGAGGCCCAAAGAGTTTCCATGTAGCTATCTATATACTTGGTCCCTAGAGTACTTATACACGAACCCCTTTGGGCCGCAAGTATATATTATGTAGATACATGAGTAGTATTTTATTTGCGGGTACTATGGTACCCATTATAGAGTAAGATTATATCCTCCTTTTGGGGGTATAGTATTTTATATAAGGAATGTAATCTTACCCGTTTTAACCACCAAAAAAAGCGCTACTCACATGGACTCCTTGGGCAGGATTGAGAGCTTAAGGTGATAGAGTTTGTCTTTTGGCAGGGGCGCGCGAGGCTTGACAATGCGATACAGTAGCAACTAAGAAGATCATTCCTGAAACGTGGCCTAGTGTCTAGCCTGCGACCTAAACCCTTAACCCTGAACTGTAAAGCATAAACCCTAAATAGTAGTTTCCATGTTCTTTTCCAGTCTCCTTTTATAGCCTTACTTTACCCCTGTATTCCGGGGGGTATGCTCATGTATGGACGTATTGTTGCCAGCGAAGAATGAAGCCTTGCTTGCTGCTGCTAGTAGGGAATGTGGGTTTAGGGTTTAGTGTTGAGGGTTTAGGGAGATGGAAAGGACAGTGGAAGCTGCTATGCACATGGTCATTCAGGGTTAAAAACCTTAGTGTCTGGTCGAGAATTGCAGAACTGCTATTAGGACTTCTATAAGGGGTCTGTATGAGCCTTGCGCCGTACCTAGAGTTAGCTAGACCTTTAACAAAATTGTCAAGATACGCACATACTGGGTGCAAAGCGCATGCTCACGGGTACATTCGAACGTCAGAACTACAAATTCCCATATATCCACAAACATCCCTACAACCCCTTCAAGAGGAGCTATATATCCCTAAGGGCCTCCGTAAGATAAACCCTAAATAAACGGGAAAGCGCCAGGCCCCGATGATGGGAATCAAGCCTATGGTCCCATACTTTGGACCGCGTACCCTCATTTATCCTTTGGTCGTACCCTCTTGCAGTAACTGTTCCCAAAAAAGGTAATAGGAGGTAGAATAGCCCCTCAATGAAGCGCCTTTGAAAAAAAGTTGCTGTGAGGGAGAAGGACCCAACCTAAGCCCTAAAGCTTAAATCTTTCAGGGTTTAGGGTTCCCGCTGCAAAGGAGGCGTGGCGAGTGTCAAGAATCATGCTCAAAGACAAGCAGATTGAAGGACCTCGGGTTGTTCCCATGGATTTTACCGTAGGGATCAAGTATACAAATAATACCAACATCTGGGCCCCAACGTCTGTAAATATTACCTACATTGGGCTATTTGGATCCCTAGGGTTAAAGGGGCCAAAGTGATAACCAACATCTTTCTGAGTTCTAGTTGAGGTACCTTATACAAGAATTCTACAAGAAATATATAACCGTCATAGTTATTGGCCATTATTTAGACCCCTATAGTACTAGGGTTTCTTTAAGGGTCCATTTAGAGGGAATCTTGGGGTTATGAAGGCACCCCCTTTCTCGAAACTCCCGTAAGGGCTAGGCTGCAGTCTAAACTCCTCGCTCCTAGTATCCCCCTTAATAACCCCTATAATACTCCCCTATACAATTCCGTATATAACTCCCTTTAAGGAGTTTAGACCCTAAGCCCTTAGCCCTATATTAGTCCCTATATAACCCCCTTTGAGGAGTCTAGACTATATAGCTCATATGAGCGAGAGTTTTATTGTGGCTTCAGTGATGATATCTCCTGCTCCCTAGGCGGGGGTGAGTGTACATCATGGGGGTGGGCTTTTTGGGGAGCTCTATATGAGCTGTAGTCTAAACTCCTGAAAGGGGGGTTTAGGTAGGAGAGTATTATAGGGGCGATACTAAGGGGGAAACTCGGAGTCTAGACTATCGCTCATTTGTGTTCCAGTAGTCCTGGAGACCAAGACTCATACCCTCAACGCATGCCTAATCTTCAGATGTTAGAAAACTGAAGAACACGAACAGCCAAACCGTGCTACTCACTCGGAAAGCAATCAGGGCGCCTTGTAACTGCGAAGGGCCCTCTGCGGGGCATGTCACCACAAGCATGGCGTAGTATGCAGGGGCGCCAAACCCCCCTAGACCTCATACCTGGACGCAGCTTTTCCCTAGAACCCCCACCGAACGCTAGCGCCCCTAAACTACACGATTGAACTAAACTACGGGATTGAAGTGTGGATCTTCAGTTCTCATGCACGCAGAGTACCATAGAGTACCTAAACTTCATGGCCACAGCAATCTCCTAACCTAGACCCTCCATCTACCCTCTATTTACGCTAGATACTCATTATTAGGGGCCGTATACCCTTATATATACCTTGGATATCATTAAGACCATACTCTCCAATTAGAAGGTACAAGGAGGGTCCTGGAAGAAAGACCGCTGGCCTCTACTGGTAGGGTTGAATGTTGAGGGCTAAGCAGGCTTGCCCCCAAAGTCATAGAACTATCATAAAGAAGGTTTTGAGTCCTCCAACCCTTGAAATCAGGACCCTATGATAGTCATGTGATAGTTATACAATAGGGTCCGTATTCTTGATGTTGGGGAAGTGGCCTGACTTTTGACAGCCCCGCAGCTGGGACTTGGAACAAGAGTTATATATCCAGATGCTGCAAAAACCAGGGGGGTGTGCCCTTGAAGGCTAGCTTCTGGATAGCCCTAGGAGAAGTCAATAGTAAGCCTCCATAAGCCGAGGTCAGAACAAGAAAATGGCCTCTCCCCCAGCAGCATTCCCCTAAACTCCAAGCCTATAAACCCTATGATTACAAGTTCTTGTCCTTCCGTGATTCTATAATCGAAATTGACCTACAACCAACTTGCAAGAAAGGTAACTGAGCGCTACAGAAGTCGGACCGCTACTTGAAGCCCGAATACTAATTACCAATGGTGTTGAAAAGGTCCCGTATAGCCCGTGATGTCGACCCCTAAATTCCTGCTTAGAATCTTAAATCCACTGTTGTTTTTTGGGATCCGTACCTGGAAGTCGGGATGAACGATAACTTACTTAGTAAATGTTCTTATGGCCCAGGTTCAAGTCCCATAACTTATGCCCAAGATTGCAGTGGAAAAGAGGCACAGCTCCTATGTAGTTTGTAAGTATAGTGGACCTCAAAGTGTTTGGAGAAGGACGACTTCCCGACTCCCTGGGCGAACTTACCTGGCTCCAGCATTTGTGCCCTGACAGCCCCGTGGGGTGGGGTTTAGCGTTGGGACGCGGGTTTAGGGTCCGGGGATGAGAGTTTAGGATTTGGGGTCTAGTGTTAAAGGATTTAGAGATTAATGGATTTAGTGTCGATTTTTAAAAGGATTTAGGGATTAATGGATTTAGGGTCTAGGGTTAGGGATTCAGGATTTGGGGTTAAAGGATCTAGGGTCAAGGGCTTTAGGGTTGGGTTTAAAGGATCTAGGGCTCAGGGCTCAGGGCGGTATAGTGGGGAGAAGTATCTATATAGGTCCCACGCACACCTTTGGCTGGGCTGTATCAACACACGCCAATTAGTGGTGTAGCTACAAAACGCATTAAGTTTGTACCCTTAATCGTTTGTAACCTCAGGCATTCGGTCCCAAATATTTGAGGCTGCATTCCAAAGTTTAGAAGTCCAAGCCCAAGGGTGCAAACCCTAAGTGAAGCAAGGAGAACCTGAAGCCAGGGGGCCCAACCCTCCAGAGGTCGGCGTTCAGGGACAAGGAGGTAGGCTTGGAGTCGAGAGTGTGTGATTTAGGGATGAGTGGGTTCAGGTGCAGGGGGCTTTCGGAAAGCCGCTAACAGAAAACCTAAAGCCACCTCTAACACACCCTTACATCTAGACCCTAAACCCTTAAACGCTCAACATTACACCAGCAACCCACCCTGAAACCTTAGCCTTAGAGTTGTAAGGTTAAGCGTTCATGGCTTAGTGCCTTAGACATCCCAGATGTTGGCCGTGTTGCGTGCTATGAGTCTACACTAGTGTTTAGGGTTTGGAGTTTAGTGTTTAGGGTGTTTGCTGATGGAGTCATGGCTTATGTTGTCTTTGGGGCCAGGCTCCGTCAACAACTTTCAGGTGTTAATCTGGGTTCCTGTGCAGGTATAGTTTGGTGTTGCTTTAACTGAGGGTTCAGGGATTAGGGTTTTGTTCTAATGGAGGTTGTGCAGGGATACTTTTTGAAACTCCCATTTCCGTTGTAGCTTAGGATTCAGTGATGTTTTATGAATCAGGGGTTTGGATCGCGCGCCCTTGCCTACATCACGCCGAAAACAGGGTGC
Source organism: Symbiodinium pilosum (assembly GCA_905231905.1). NCBI lineage: Eukaryota > Dinophyceae > Suessiales > Symbiodiniaceae > Symbiodinium > Symbiodinium pilosum. The sequence goes on from CAJNIZ010043044.1 coordinate 58,582, forward strand.
TAGAGGTCATGCAAGAGTTTCTCAAAAGAACATATGTAATCTTTGGTAGGGAACATGGCAACCCCCCATGCATCTCTAAGCCTGTCCAAGCCTGGCATGCAACCTTGAAGTTCCCTAAACCCAGAGCCATGGATCTGAGCCCAACACTTCCCTACCTAAACAACAGGTTCCAACGATGGAAACCTTAGACCTTCATGCCCTACACATCCAAGGTAAGATGCTCCCAGCCCTCAAACCTCCCAACCCTCAATCCGAACCCCAAATGGGGTTTCCACAGCGAGTCTCAATGGACACCAATATGTCATGATCCTCATCATAGTGACCCCTTAAAAAGGACCCCCCCCCTCCCCCAAAAGCTTTGAACTCTGGCCAAAGGTTCTGGTAAGGATAGGATAGCTCGGCTACAGGCAGGTAAGGTCCTATAGCCCATCATGATCACTACTATGAGTAACCATTTTTCTAACATGCCTACCTAGGTTCCTAAACCCTGACTCCCCATCATGCCATGGTCTTTTTTCTTTCCCATGTCCTTTTCCATTCGATTCTCCA
>CAJNIZ010043045.1:8396-38169 GCA_905231905.1 Symbiodinium pilosum
TATTCTCCTTTAAGGAGTTTAGCTCAAATGGGTATCAACCCTCTAGACTAATTGCCCCCCCCCCCCCCCCCCAAGACATGGAAGGCCATATATCCACTCTGAAAGGTATGGGCGCCCGTGCTTTTTGTTTCTTTGGAGGTAATGTCAATTTCCATATTTCACAATAACATTGTAACCACACGGCTTAGCTATAGCCCGCTAAGACCCACGGAGATATTTAGAAAAGAGTTAGCTTGCACTGGAGTTTGCCCATATACTGCAGGGGACTCATCTTTTAGGCGGAACCCAGAAGTAGCGAGGTTAGGGTTTAGGGTTGAGTAGCCCTCGTTTTGCAAAGATGGCATCTGTACATGCGGATCATCGCCCAAATTAAAACCTCCCAAAGTCTGGACTTAGCCTGAAACCTTGAAAGTCCTCCTTGAGCGTTTGTGGGAGCTGTATCCTGGGATGTGAACAGCAGGCGGTACGGAAAGGGTACCTAAATGATGCATCTAGGGTTTAGGGTTCTGAGCACCTAGGGGTTTGGCGAGTTGCGGGTATCGCTTAAGAAGTTTGAGGAGTCCGGTTTCCTGTACTTCTTTCGGGTCTTGAGTTTCAGGGGGTTGGCTTCAAGGCTTGAGAACTTCAAGGGTGTAGGCTTTCAGGGTTTGGGGAACCCTCATCCACTTGCAAAACAGTCAACTTACAAGCCGTGCGTCCTCAAAGCCTGAAACTCAAAAAAAAATGCGTGCTGGGACCAGCGCTAAGGCGCAAGTCCGTAACAGAGCCAAGTTCTACCCACAAGTAGCCCTTCTGGCTAAATCTGGCCTCAGTCAAAGGCTCATTTCAGGCTTATTGTCACACCAGCTGTCTCCATGCCAACAGCGGTAAGTAATGCGTGCTGGAAGGATTGAGACTAGTCTGGGCTTCTGCTAAATTACGTTGCTACAATTACAGTAGGAAACCCTATCATTTACCCATATGAGCCATGATCTAAACTCCTCGCATCCCCCTTAATATCCCGTACCGTAGTCCCGTATATCATGCCCTATATAACTATCCCCTGTTTAAGAGTTTGGACTATGGCTCATAATATGGTGACGTAAGTTCCTTAACCGCAACCCAGGAATAGCAGCCATTGCTCCAGACAAGACTCCACATATACATATATACACACATATATAGACTCAGATGGTTTCCCCAATATAGTAACTTAATTTCGGTTCCTTAAGAGCAACCCAGCTTTTGCTGCTAAGCTGTGTGGAGGTTTCTGCAGCAATAAGTCACATACCACTTGCTTCCATCACGCCGGGAGTCCCAGTAGCATTAAAACATTGTGTGCTACCGTTGGCGGACAAAGTGCTGTACGACCCTATCCCACCACAATGCTTAGGGTAAGATGTGTGCGAAACCCTAAACAATTCGCCATCGACCAGATCCCTGACCTATCATCTGCTACAGTTGTTGAGGCGTAGATGGCGAGCAAAACCTCAAACAGGCGCCCGCAAAACTTTAACCAGAGTCCAAGCACCGAAGCCTACGCCCTGGAACAAGCATGGAAGTCCCGAAAGAAACCACAAAAAAACTACCGCACATTCGACAGAAGGCTTTATACAAGCTTGGATGGTAGTCGGAGGAAGTATAAACCCAAAAGCCCCAAATCTCCTACATCCTGATATACTACATCCATTACGGTCTTCCATGTTTGGGGAGGGTAAGTCATAGCCCTCAAGCCCCACCCCTGTCTCGAGACAAAGGCAGCTGGAACCCCGAGGGTTCTTTACACCCTCAACCCTAAACCCTAAACCCTAAACCCTAAACCCTGAGCCAAGGTTTGCACAGAAAAGCCCTATATAATCCCGTATATAACCCCCCCTTAAGAAGTTTAGACCATGGCTCGTATTAAGCCCTAAAATGCCACTTGACACCGAGGCTCGTGGCCGGCTGCCTAGAGAGCTGCTTGAAGGGGATGTACAGCAGCGTCAAGTGAATGACAACACCTGGGTGTCATAAGGGTTTAGGGTAAAGGGGTTTAGGGTTTAGGGGTTTAGGGTTTAGGGTAAAGGGGTTTAGGGTTTAGGGGTTTAGGGTTTAGGGTTTAGGAGATGTACAGCAGCGTCAAGTGAATAACAACACCTGGGTAGCATTTTTTGGGGGGTACATGAACCTAGTAAGAGTATATGATGTCTTCACATGCGATACCCAAAAAGGAGGATGGAATCTTACTCTATATTGGGTACCATAATAACCCCAACATAAAGCGCTACTCACCTTGGGCTTAGGCAGTAGGCTTCCTGGTTTGCCTGTCAGGGTTTAGAGGGTTTTGGGGCCTTGGCGCAAGTGTTTTCAAACTTTGGTTCAGATTAGCAGTGTAGGATTTCGGTTGACGTCGTGACCCCCCTGCATTGAATCTGAGTGTTCTCGGCGAGCAGAGCGAAATACTGTAAGAGCTCAGTGAGTTAGAATAAGGTCTGCGGTTGTACCGAACAATAATCATGTAACCATTGTCTTCATCCATGGCCGTAGCAAATGGTCGCCAAATAGACACACTCACATAAAACAAACCCTACTTCACATGGTGGTGCTACGTTGGGCACTGCACCCACTCAGTAACAATTGGATAGCAAGTATAAACTGCATATAATCAGCCCTTAGTATGACCCCTATGATATATTGTTACTGGGTGGGGGCAGTACCCAAGTTTCAAGGGAGGTAGCTATACAGACTTTTATATCAAGGAGTCAGTGTGCTGCGCAGACTTCAGTGTCCAGAAACCTTCCGGCATGGGGTTCAGCATCTGTCTAGGACTTCAGCGCAGCTGGAATTTTACAAAAGATCTCCTTATAGAATCCTCAAGAGGAATCCCCAAAAGCTCTATGTTACCCACATATATTCATAAGATCTCTTATGGCCTCCTAGGTCTGAAGCCCAAAACCCCAAACGCTGTAAACCTTAATCCTAAAATCCACATCCCAAAGATCTGAACCCTGTCAATCCTGGACCCAAAACCCTAAACCCTAGCGTGGCCGAGAGGCAAGTTGCCAACTTGACCACGTGCGCTTTGTGATCATTCTCCTGGGCCGGCGAGGATTTGTTCAAGGTTTAGGGGTTCAGGTTCAGGGTTTAGGGCTAGTGACTAAGGGTTTAGGGCTTTACGAACACCGGCTTGCAATGGTTTAGGGATCAGGGTTTTAGGGTTAAGGGCTTTGTAATGGTTTAGGGATGTTTAGGGTGTATAGGGTTTGGGGTTATTACGGTTTAGGTTTCCGAGGCCAGGAAGCCCACACCCCTCAATTAAGGAATTTCTCGGGATCCTAAACCCTAACCCTAAACCTTATACCTTAAGCCCTAAACCTTAATCAAGGAATATGTCTTGAATTATGTTCTCTGGATCCTTGTATGCTGAGGAAGGCGCAGGATTTGCCTTCATGGTCCCCCCACGAAGTTGAGCACCAAACAGAGGTTTTAACCCTAAACCTTAAACTCTAAACAGGGGGTCCCCCATTTATACCCTCATCATAGGGATCCCCAGTCACGCCAGCCAAAGTTTTGGACCCAGGCAGAATGTAAAACATCAATAGTCGTAAGGAGCTCTATAGAGACTCAGTATAGGACCTCTTTGGAGAAAGCACTCTCCCAGGCAGCCGATGCCAAGAGCTACGTTTTGTGGTGCAAAGAAGCATTCACTAACAAGGGGAGTGTGGTAGACCTAACCCTCTGAGATAGGGCCTTACTTCAGTCATATAAGTTGTCATGAGGTCCGAGCTTCGGGGTGTCGGGGCCTACTAAACACCGCCTATATAGTTCTTATCAAACCATGTACCAAAATCAGTGTACCTCAATAAAGACCCTAATATACTATAGTCCTTATTATAGGGACTCCCAAAAAGGTACCCCTAACTTTGGGAAACCGAACACAGAGCCGCAAAGAAACATCAATCCAACAGCTTTGCTGACACTGAACATCATGCTTCCAGAAATATAGGGAGGTCCTCAAAAGTAGGGGTATCTTCCTGGGGGTCTCCATGCTAAGGTTTATGGTATAGGGAGGTCTAGAGTCTAGATTGCGGTCCTCCTATTCATGACTCTGCACCCTTACTAAGCCTCAAGCAGGCCAAGAGTGCAGAACACAACGCCTGCAGCCGAACATCATGATCCCAACCGACCCCACCACCTTCTCTACACCAGCATACCTCTGACTCGCTCTTGGGTATAATACCAAGGAAACCGTATGATCATAAGTTTTGTGAACGGTAATCTGATAAACCTTCTTACAAAAGCTGTTCTCCCTCAAGACCTGAACCCTAAGCCCCTTAACCAATGACACAGGTCAGGCCCCCACAAGAAGGATGCGAATGACCGTCGCAACGAAGTAGCCTGCGTCAATCTGATGTTGTTGCTCTCACGAGGTGTCTCAACATATGAGAGCTGAGGTGTATAGGGATGAAAACAGAGCTATGGAGTTTCATATTGCGGGCTTAGAATTTGTTTGGAGAAATTCCCATATAACCTGACGCGAACGTACCCGGAAGCATTTAGGCTTCTGGAATTACCTGGACCCCGGATGGTCTACCTTTTTTGATGGTTCTGTTAGTCATAGCCCAACACCCAAAATTAGAACCCGAAGCTATCACATGACCATGGGGTCCTAATTTGGCTTAGCCCACATTACCCTAGGAAGAAAGGATCCTTATAATATAGATATAAGGATCCCTGAGCTCTAAACCTTAAAGGATTCCTGACATTGATCCAGCTTGGGGATTGGAATTACCACTCTCATATCAAGGTGGGGTTTGCCTCTCAAGGCTCTGCCGTGCTTCGCTTCTAGGTTTCCTGCAAAACATAGCGGGCTCGAGTGTTGGGTGTGCCTAAAGATCCTACAGATGCAGAGGGGTCGTACAGGGACTGAACAGCTCCACGAAGGGGAGGGGATCCTGTTTGGGAAAACGTGTTAACGACTGAGACTGGCAGCTTCCCATGCCAGCAAGCGTTCGTTGGTCCAACCTGCCCCAAAACTCTACGAAGATTTGAAAGAGTTGAAACCCTAAACTCTGTCTGAACTTGAAGTCTGAAACAATGTTAAACCTTCAGGCTTCTGGTTCCATATTGAAGCTGCAGCAAGCCAACAGAGCCTGTGTCAGGACACTTCTCATAAGCCTCTAGACCCAGTCCTCCACGTATTCCTTCAAACAATGCTGTACAGCCTTTATCATAAGCGGCTCGCCAGAAGCACGATAAAAGAGCCCTACAAAAAAGACTGTTGGCTTCCATGCCTGGCTGAAGGATGGCAATCCTCGCTATACTGGGTTGCCGTTAAGGAACTTAAATTAAGTTGCCATAATGGGTCTATATAGTAATTAAAACAGTTTCCCTAATAGGGTAACCAGGACCCTCCTTGTACCCTTAATTGGGGATATATGGTCTCTAATAGTAGGTACTTAGGCCCTAATAGAGGGTAGGAGGAGGGTCTAGGAACTTAAATTAAGTTCCTTAACAGCAACCCAGTATAGCTCCAGAGACTACGCTCCCAGGACTTTTCTTGGAAGGCAACAAAGCAAATTGGGGGGTGCCCCTTCAGGAAGTCCAAGTACCATGATGCTCATTATAGAGACTGTGGAGGAGGGGGAGCGTGACCTAGGCTTAGGATGTATAGGATGTATAGGATGTAGTGTTCATTTAGGGCTTTGAGATGTCAAAATATGAAAACAGGATTCCTTGTCATAGGCAGAACCCACACTGAAGCCTCTGAGTTTTGACTTCTTGGTCTAGTTTCAGGCTCACAGTTTCAGGTCATGAGACAGCACATGAGATTTGTTCAACACGCAGCTTCATGGTGGTGGTCTAGGGTCTATGCAAGTTTCGCATCAGTGACAGCAAGCGTGTACTGCCCGCATCGTCATACGTGTTGCAGTATCAATTGGTCTTCCCTCTTCTCCTGCCTGGAACCCAACAGGTGCGAAAAGTCTGTACCCTGAATTTGCGCAAGCCCGGAAACTTAAACTCTATAGGCCTTGGGCCCGCAGTAAGTGCGCAAGTTGGGCTTCGAAGTCAAGTTCCACAACGGGCACACGGCTTCTTAGCATCCCTATCAGAGATTTACGTTCAAACGATGTGCCAGTGGAAGATTTGAGGGCTCGCGGCTAAATCCGGCCTGCTTGAGTAGCTGAACGGCAAAGGGCGAAAGGCTTCCCTATCAATAACCATCTAACCCCCCTGAAACCTGCACTAGAATGGCTACTATCCGTTATTATCCCAAACTCCAAAGTACACACGTGTTCGGCACCTTCATCCTTAGCTTTGAGCTTGTCACCTGGAAGACATCCCGGCAAAATTCCCCTTTCTCGGTTTTCTCGGACTCCGCATGCAAGCCTTCATGCATTATGCAATCTACGGCCGTCCCCCAGCCGTGTCTGCTTATCTGATCATTGTAGATTCCTGCAGGATATCCTGCTGTTACACAAACATTGTGACCACGTCCGCACTGGTGATGACCACGCAACACCCAGTAATTATTGCTGGGCACCACGGTACATGAGGGATATCTTGCACCACTTAGGATGCCCAACATTTTGTAATTTATTGAGTTATAAGGTATGTACTGCAACGAAATTTCCTCCATGCACAGTGCAGAGCAAATACCACTAGCGCTGCATCTGGTTGGACGACTCGTGAGTGCTTGCAAGGTCTTGCCGAATTCAAAGGGCAATAGCCGATGGCGAAAGCCATCAAAGTTTTTTCCGGAGCGGTCCGGAAGAACGTATATACAACGCAGCGCGCGCAGAAACATACACTCCCATGCAAGTTGTAAGCCAAACACTTCCGGCCAACCTTACAATCTATGATATAAACACTATAACCCCTTTCTGACCCCAATACAACCACTATATAACCCCTATGAGACCTCAACCTGTCGTTTGCATTGCCGCTGTGGTGCTGGTAGCCTCACTCCATACTGTCCAGGGCATCCTGCAAAATATGCTGTCTTGTGGCATTGACGGGATCTGTTCTTCAACGAAACAGGGGAAGGCTGGCCAGTGTTCAGATACTCAAAACTTTTAGGGGTTTGCAGAACAGAAAGGCGCTTGAAATCTAAGGGTCCTTCTCAAAAGCTCTTACATTGGTTTGCTTGACATGGTTTGCGGGACCTAATCCGGGTCCAAGTGGGCTCGAGGTGGAGGCTACCCTACACTCTAAACCCTACATCCTAAACCTTAAACCCTAAACCCTTGTGATCAAAGCTTGCGCAAGTCACCTGATCTGCTGTTCCTGTCCTCGCCAACTACAAGAAGCTAATACGAAACATTGGGAACCAAAGAACCCCTACATGCGGTTTAGGGTTTAGGCTTTCCCAAAAAATTATCAGCGTCCCCTTTTGGTGGTCCTTGTAATAAGGATCAAAATGTAGGGGGGTCTATATTGGGTGGGATTTCTGTTGGGAAACTACCACATGATCTTCAGGGAGACGTCCATAATCCCTTGACGGCCCTCACAAATCCTTGGAAACTAAGACCCCTAAACCCTAACCCCCGCTTTGAGGTCATGCCAGGTGGGGTCGTGATCTCCAGCAGAAACACCAAAGATTTTCCTAATGAACCACACGGAGGCGGTCTTTAGGGTTTAGAGTTTAGGGAGACCGACCTAGCTCCAGAAAAGTTACTGGGATCTGGGTTAGGTTATATGCTTTAGGATTTGGAGCTTAGGATTGTTGGGGTTGGGGTATAGTGCGACGGAGGAAATGTTGCAGCTAGTCTCCCCAAAGTATTGTAATTTGCATTGTTCGGCCTATATAACGTGTAGCTACATGGAATTTGCTGCCTGACGAGTCCATGAGCAGCCAGCGGCATCTGAAGTAGCCCAGACCCCTTACTAATAAACCCCCTCCCCTTCATAGGGATTATAATAGGGATCCTATTATGCAGGCCCTTAAAAGGAAGTGGATTTGTTAATCATGGGTCCACATTAGTCGCTCTCACCTCTAGGACTCTAAAAAGCCCTGCTTGCAAGGGTCCACAACAGGTCTTTGACTTGGGAAGTTGCCCAAAAACCACTTCTTAGGGGACCCTTACTAGTGGGCATAGGGGTACTATTAGGGTTATTTTGGGGTTATATTGGAATAGTGGAAAATGAAATGGAAGCTACTATTTAGGGTTTAGGCATGCCTTGAGGCCTCACATGCAACAAAGAACCACACACTTTACAGGGCTGAAGTTCTTTGTGGCTTGCTGCTCTAAACCCTAAATCCTAAACCTGACACCCTGAACCCTGACCGTAAAAACTAAACCCTAAACCCTAAACTGGGGACCCATGGCACTTGCAAAGGCCGAACCTCACTCCTTGAAAGGTGAAAGTTCACAGACAAGGAGTTCAACATTTAAAGGGTAAGGGTTTAAGCGCTACCGCGCGCTAAGCTTCGAAAAATCCACACAGGCCCCAGAAATCCAAGCACCGAACGCCCCCCCAAGACCTTTTCAAGACCCTAAACCCTAAAACCCTAAAACCTAAACCCTAAACCCTAGACCCTAAACCCCAAACCCCAAACCTGCCCACCTCCTCCACAACCTTGGGCAAGCCGCGCGCCAAAGAAGCCTTGGGAGGTGAACTGTCATCACCTGCAGGATTGAAGGCTAAAGGATGCTGAAGGTTTTCATGTGGCAAAAGAGACCTACTATGGCTGCACACACCCCCCCCTTCTGGAATGCAGCCTTAAAGTGCTCAGACTTCTGCGGTTCTCATCTTGTAGCAGTTTCTTTAAAAAATCCACTATCAAATCCTTATAGGGGGCCCGGAGTCCGTTGTCATTTCCCATGTGCTTCTCTGACGTCCTAGGGCCCAGCAAAGAAACACATGGGTGGTTGTCAAAATTATGGTCCTTTTTTTGGGTACCCAAATATTAGGTGCCGTAATACAATAAGGATCCAAAAAGGGATCATAATTTTGACCACCACCCATGTGTGAGTTTCTCAAATACGGGGGGGGGTGGGGGACCGCAAGGGATATGCAGGGATTCTATGGGGGATCACGGGGGGTCGGTATTAGGGATTACGAAATGATTACCTACCAAATAAGGGCTCCTTCCTTCTCTGCTGTAGGTGCGTAGTTGGTGCTACAGGTAGGGCTTAGGGCTTCAGCCGTCGCATGCGCAGTGAGGGTCGTAGGTTGAAAGCCCGGCAGGTCAGGACTAATCTGCAGTCCGAACCCAGCGCCGCTAATATGAGCCCCTGCCTGTTTCCTCACTATGGGCCCGCCCTCTTTTGCATTTGTCGGTTTTGGAGGGTGTATAGCAGGTACCTTAACACTAAACTCTAATAGATAAAACCTCAGAATCAAGTGAATGCTAATTGGCCTCCTAGCAGCTTGCAACTTCGGTTTCGGGTCTTAGGGTTCAGGGCTTAAACCCTAAACCCTACTCCCTAGGAATTTGTGATTTAGGCCTCAGAGTTTAGGGCTCATAGGTTTCAGTCCTAGCTCTTCAATGAAGCCCAATGTGCAAAGCTAGGGTTGGAAATGCTGCCCCTAACATGGTCCCTTAGGCTGTTTATGGGGCTTCGGTTGGCTGCTTTGGGGTTTCGGGTTAGGGCATACACTTGGCAACTTTAGGGACCACAGGGTTTAAAGGCCCTTACTTGAAACCGTCTAACCACGGAATTGGAGTATGTACGTGTACTGTATCAATATATGTACAGCCCGGAGGGGATGTAAAGTCCTAAGCCTGAACGCATATTTTGGCTATGTTGCTTTCCATTCTGTTCTCCTTTTCCTAGTGGTGACCCCTAAACCCTGGATCCCTACCCCATACCCTAAACCCAAACACACTTAACACCTGAAACGCTTCAACCCTAAATCCCAATCCTAAACTTTCCTAAGCCCTAAACCCTCATCCTGATTTGGGCTGCTGTTAAGTACGGATTTAACTTCAGCTATTGTAATCATGAAGCCCTACTATCTACTATATACCCAAATGTACTAACTTCGTTTAAGTTGCTATGCTAAGAATACCTTATCTTTAACCAAATACCCCTATTTGGTAACTTGAGCCCTAAACCCTAAAGCCTACCTGGACCCTCCAATGTAGTTCCTTTTTGGGTTTAGTATGGTTTTCGGGTTAGGAGTCTTATTAGGACTACCAAAAAGGTACTACATTGGAGGGTCTAGGTAAACCCTAAACCCATTTTTGGTAACTTAAGCCCAAAACCCTACAGCCTAAATGCTAAACCCAGTTTTGGTAACTTAAGGCCTAAGCCCTAAGCCCAAAACCCTCAACCCTAATCCTTAAACCCTAAACCCATTTTTCGTCACTTCCTTTTAGTTCCTCAAGCCAGACACTCGCCTCCAATGAGGACGTCCTCGAGGTCGGGGAGTGGCACCACCTCCCGGCCTGGCAGTTTTGGAATCTACGTGGCACTTGGGACCCCTACTAAGGGTTAACCCTTACATACCTATAATAGTACTATAAGAAGATCCCAAAGGGTTAAGGGTCTAAGGTCCAAGCTAAGTCCCAAGGAGGCATTATAGTCCCCTTAAGTAGATAGAATATGGGATATATGGGGATCTTTCTGTAATATACCCAAGGCTATATTCTATCTACTTAGGGGGGACTATAAACTCTAGGGTTGAGAGAGCAACTTATGGGGCTTTAGAGATTAGGGTTTTAGGTGTTTAGGGCTTAGGGGTTCAGGGCTTCCCATTTAACTGGATATAGGGGTGATCTCGGAGACAGATGGAAGATATGTAGATACAGGGATGTCTTTGGCGTTTATGGGCGTGGGTTTAGGCGCTTTAGGAAGTAGGGCTTGAGGATCTGGGTTTGGGGCGTTTTCGGCTTTTGCTGTATGATTTTCGTGTTTAGGTCTAAAGTTTGGGCCGAGTTTTGGGGCCTAGGGTTTAAAGGCCGAGGATTAGGTCTGTATCCTGCGTTTCAACCTACTACCCAAATTCACGCAGCCTTCAGCCCAATCGCGACGCTGCCGCACTTGCTGCATGAATCTGCCTTGAGCGAACAGGACTTGGAGGCTTCGCCTACACCCTAAAGCCTAAACCGCTAGCTGGAAACACCCAAGGTAGCTCTCTGCCAGAAGGCTCCAGGCAAAGGCTTTGCATCTTAAAAATCGATAACAGGGTAAACCTTAATCTGTCTTGGGGTTGAGGGTTTAGGGATTGGGGTTTAGGGTTCCAAGCTCATTGGGATTTGGGGTTCAGTTTTCGATGTTGGGCTTGGAGTTTAGCGCTCCAGTGAGAAGGGCTGGTATGCAGGTTCTGAAGGTTTAGGGTCTCAAGTTTGGGATCCTCCAGGACCTCCGTCTATGTAGGCCCCATTTGTGGGTGCCCTACACCCTAAACATATGGACTCTAGAGATGGTACTTGGTGGTCCAGGGTTTGAGGTTCAGGTTGAGCATTTGTGGGACTAGGGCTGTTGTGCATCCTTGGGGTTAGGGGTTCTTGGTCATAGGGGGTTATATAGGGGGATATACTTGGATATGGGGTTTAGGGTTTGGGGTCCAGGGTTTAGGAAAGCAAAAAGCAGAAAGTCTCACATAGCAATGGCATAGCGGGCCCTAAACCCTAAAGGCAAAAGAGACCTACTATGGCTGCACCGCCCCCCCGCCCCCGTCTGGAATGCAGCCTTATAGTGCCCAGACTTCTGCGGTTCTCATTGTGTAGCAGTTTCTTTAAAAGATCCCCTATCAACTCCTCATAGGGGGCCCGGAGTCCGTTGTCATTTCCCATGTGCTTCTCTGGCGTCCTAGGGCCCAGCAAAGAAACACATTATGACTGCCGGCCTCAGTTTCCGCACTCTCCTTCATCGACCATTCAAGAATCTGGAATCTAGGATTCTTCAAGCAACTCAACTAACTCCGGCTGAGCAGGGGATAAGGAGACATAATCCCTTTATTATCCCTATTCCTATACAAATATATGTATTGTTATATTATATCATATTGTATTATATTATACTATCTTAATTATGTTACATTATATTATATCCCCACTTTGTGCCCTACTAAACCCCGGCAACTCAAGCGGACCAAGCGACAGAATGATAGGTAGTCCTCCGATGCCTGAAGGGATTTTGAGGGATTGGGGTCAAGTGGCGTCTGGCCTGGTGGGAAAACGCAGAAGCTGTATATAACCAGCTGTAAACCTGATCTAGACCCACTGAAGCTACCCGAAACCCTAAACCCACTTGAAACTGAAGGCTAAAGTTCCACTGAGCGGTTCAGGCTTGTTTGTAAGCTTGTCGCGGCAAGCCGCCGTCCAGCCAACGAAATGCAAGGTATGCGAAGATGTGGCAGTTTGCCAGAGAGGTGGCAACTCCTAGAGATATGTGGGTTCTCTAAATTATGGGCCCCTTTTGGGTATAGATTATGTTACGGCACCTAATACGTAGCGGTGCCAACATGGGACCCTAATTTTGGGAGCTACCCATATGATATGGGGATGACACGAGCATTATGCAGGACCTCAGCTGGTATGGTGCTCAGGTTCTCCCTCTTCAGGACTTCAAGCTTCATCCCGATCCCTGTCCCCTCAACCCTAAACGTTCCGTGGAAAAACCCTGACACTTGGCTACTGCCTCTGCTCTGTACAGTTGTATGCAGGACCCTGACGGCCCTGACAAAGGGTGCAACATTAAAACTTACCTCCCCCCAACAATCGCACGCCGGTGGGAAGGAATCAATCTAATCCCCTCCCCCTAAAAAGAAACCCCCAAACCACCCCCCCGAGCATTAAAACATTAAAGCACGCCCATTATGTGGTACATTAAAATAAATTGGGAATGTTTACTATTAGGGGGTGGGGTGGGGTTTAATATTAGGGGGGGAGGTGGACCCTAAAACCTAAACCCAATGGTTAATATCATGGATGGATTATTAGGCGAGGTGGTCACATCTGTCATGGTTGGGGACCGTCAAAGTGCGCGGGCCGTGGCCCAAGTAGAGCCTCAACCCTGAACCTAAAAGCCTGAAACCCCGAAACCTAGAACCCTAAACCCCAAAACCCTAAGCTTTAACCCAACCGTGACATCTTGCGCCGAGGCACTGTCAGGGAGTCGATGAGGGCCTAAGTGACACGCAGCGCTACCCAGAAGGTAAGAGATGCTCCAGTTGCAACCAGGGTTCGGGTTTAGGGTTTAGGGTTGTAACTCATGTCACCTATACTTGGCATTATAGATAAGGTCCCTATAGTTCATACGATGGAAAACACTAGCGTTTCGTGATGTACCTACCTGGGTGTTACAAAAGAAAAACCAACAGCACATATGCCAGGTTAGCGAAATAATGCTATAATGTAATGATGGTTGATTCCTGTACTGCTTGTGTGAGAACAAATTAAGATCACATGATGGCATTAGTATTATGGTAGTTCATCAATGTACTAACAGCACTCTAGCAGTAGAATGCTGTTCGGGTATGCTTTTAGGGTATATTACGTAACAGAAGTGCAATCTATAATAGAAACCGTTGGGGGATGTAGTTTACAATCTGGTTCTAACTTGAGTTTCCCTGCCTTGTGTACCCACCCAGCCAGCGTGCTCCTCATCAGCGGTATTCCCGCAAAGGGAACTGCCCATTTTTAGAAACCTCCTTTCATTAACTTTTCAGGCTGAGGCCCACGGCGATGGCAACTTGCAGCTAGTATGGGGCGGGATTACCTCGTTCATGCAAAATAAGGGACACTTTTAAGGGTTTCTAAGGGTTGTACAGGTGTCATACAGGGACAAGTAATGTTTAGGGTTCCCAAAACTTAGGGGTACCTTTTCGAGGGTCCCCATACTAAGGATTATGATATTTTGTGGTTTTCATTGGCATCCCCGTATTTTGGAAAACTACCCTGCACCTGCACAAAACCCTTTCTGAAAGGGGCGACTAATCTTTGTGAAGTCCTTTCTTTGCGCGATCAATATTTGCAATGTTCATGGAGACTCCTGCGCAGCACGCACTTAATATGCATAACGGTCAAAATTGAAAGTGGCCCCCGGTATCAGATGCGAAACATGAGAAATCTAAACCCTGAACCCATAGTACAATGTGTAACGACCGTCTTTTGACAGGTCTTCAAAGGGCTATGTGGAAATTATGAGAAACCAATTAGACAAGAACATTGAAAAGGAAAGGGCAACTGGACCAATACAGGGGCTTATAGGGATAGCTACCAATGATAATATCCTAGATTCCTTGTATAATCATTGCTTGCGCGTTCCACGGAGTTGAACGCCAAATTGCACCCTTTGAGACCCTAGACCCTAAACCCTGAACTCTAATCCCTTGACTTGACTCCTAAACCCTAGACCCTGATCCCTGAACCTAAACCCTCAACCCTAATCCTTGAACCCGAAACTTTCATCCCCAAACTGCCCTAAACCCTGGTCTACCCTCCCTCGAACCTGAACCCAAAACATCCCCGAACATTGTGAATCCTAAGCTTTCGCGGACCCCTCCCCTTTACGAACTGTTCTGGGTTTCAAAGTTTAGGATTTAGGTTCAGTACTGCCCCCCCTCAGTAACAGTTGGATAAAAATTATAAGATGGTTATATATCGCCCTTAATAGGACCCCTAATATAGACTGTTACTGGGGGGGAGCAGTACCCAAAGTTTAGGGCCGTCTAGAGGGACTACTTTCCTGTAGACCTGGTCAAGCCAAGCTTCCATGTAAGTTCAGCCACGCGGTTTAGGGTTTAGGTTTTTTTTAACAACCCCTCGCACCTTTTCTGAGCGCTAGCATCCGCTGGGGAGGAAAAACTCATGCTGAATCAGTCCAGAAGTTGCCCGGTTTAGGGTGATAGACAGCGCTGAACCGAAACAAGCTACATGGTCCTTACTGCAAACCTATGGAACCCCCATTGGGTCTAACCTACATCCCTAAAGAGCAATTCAATATAATCCCCATATAACCCCTATAATGGACCACTATACACCAAACCCTGAATCTTAATCCCTCCTATTCAGGTACTGCAGTTGAAGAAAAACAAATAAACTAGAATCCACATATAACCCCAACGTATGAAGGTACCCCAAACCCTAAACACCCCTAAACGCTAAAACCCTAAACTTTATGACACCCTATGTAATCTCGCCCTTTTTAAGTACTGCACTTGAAGCCCCGCAAAGGGCTGAGGCCGCAGCTCGTGTTTCGCCTGGGTCGTCCCGAAGACTCGCCTTATCAAGAAGATTTAATTCTTTGAGGGTCCAAGGACGCAAATAAGAGGGCTTCAGGGCAAAAATACCCTTAATATTGTAGTATTTGGGCCCTGAAATCCTATTATTTGGGTCCCTGGACCCTTAGGGATTGTTTTTTTACAGCTCCTTTTCCAAAAGCGTTTGCGGTGCTCCTTTACAAGGTGTCCCTGGCTCAGTCAGCCCACAGAAGCACCCTCGCAGGTCACCCCGAAAGATTAAGGGCTTAGGGATTAAGGTTTGGGGTTTAAGGGTTTAGGGCCATAGGGGAGATGAGCGCGTCCTGAATAGTCAAGGCAACTCCCCATTTGGTGGGCTTCCAAAGGATTGTCGTATTTTTGGGTCTGCATTGGGGCCCCCCTGTTTATTTGGGAAGCCCCAAACCCTAAACCCCTAAACCCTAAACCCCTAAGTACCATTAGGGGTGTTAAGCTTGAAGTGTGAGCTTACAGGTTTTCTTATCCAGGTGCAGGCTCCGGGCCGCTGGTGGAGAAGGCCTACCCCTACAGCAAGAATGAAGGGTGGTTAATAGTGGCCCTAAACCCTAAACCCAAGGCGAATCAAGTTCGGCTAAAATTCTCATGAACTGATGAACTCACAAGACAACAAAGCTTGATTGTAATTGCAGCTTGCGCCTGCTCTGAATCCTGCACACCGCAAAACACCCTAAAGACGCATGAAGCACTCAGAGATGGGATGTTCACCTGTACAATAACGTAAGGGGAGTTGTTGAACTCGGACAAAGGTAGAATTCTGAAAAACATACCATATGTGTTATTCCCCTACATTACCCTTTGGACTGGGACTACTAGGCTATGAACGGATGAGAGCGGTCCCCTTCACAACTGAAACCCCTATGTGGGGATTTCTGAAGGGGGTTTAGGGTTTAGGGTTTAGAGTTGAGGGTGTAGCCTCAGGGACAGTAAGTATATGTAAATAAATAAATAAATAAATATATATATATGTATATACCGAGTGTAAGGGCAGTGTAGCGGTCTCTATTATGGACTCTATACAAATCATCTTAAGAAACCTCCACGTGCCATGCGCGACTGTGGGGGGGGGGGCCTTAGATACCCACCAATAATTTTCTAATAGCCCTTAAACCATAGGAACATCCCAAAACTGACCGCTAATCGCTAATTTTTGGAAACTTCCATATACGTGTTGCCCCAGTCGCCGCGACACCCTCCAACAGCTGCTGGAGATCAAGGCCCTCCTGGCATGGGCTTGAGAGTCTACCTGGGCCCCAAAAATATGTAAAATAATGACCCTTATGGCTGTTATTATGGGTTTAGGGCTAGTATTTTGCATAGTTTTGGGGTTTAGGTAGGGCTTGGGATCGAGAGTGTGGGATTGACGGCTAAGGCAGGACCCACCTGATATTCGGCGACTTCCAGCGCACAAAAACCGGTCCCTAGTCTGAGAGGCTCGGCTTTTCCAATCTTGCATTTGTCTGAAACGAGCTGCTTTCAGATTAGGATTTCCGAGCTGGAAGCATTTTGCTTCACATTGTTTCTGGCTTCATGGCTTATTGCTTTGTGCTTTAAGGTCCAATTCTTTGCTGCTGCTGCTGGCGTGAGTCATGAAAGGCTCGGCTCAGTAGACTGCCACTCTCCACACAAAGCACCCCAAACCCTAGACGCTAAACCCCCAAGCTAACTCAGCAGGCCACCCTTGCGCCTGAGGCCAAGCTCATGTAAGCCATTCCTACGCGGCGTAGCGAAATTGTAGAAGAATACCAGATTGACAGAACATGTTGCAACAAGATAGGGCTTGTGGCATAGTCCCCCTTAAATAGAATATGGCTTTGGGTATATTGTAATAAGATCCCCATATACCCCATATTCTATCTACTTAAGGGGGACTATAGTCCCCCAGGCCCATTTTGTGACTCCCTCTTCACATCTCCCAAGACTTTCCATCCTTGACGCCCGCCTTGCTTCCGAAGGCGCACCAAACTATCCCTAGAAGCCCAGTTACCTATATATTGCGTTCCTGTCCTTAAGTCCCTATATAAATTTGTACTATCTATAACCCAAGGACCTACTATATGGGTACCTGGGCTTCTAGGGCATAACTTGTGACAATGATGGCTCGCCTGTTAAGCTCGCACAACCTTGGAGGACTCACGAGTGTGTCGGCTAGTAAGCCCACCAAGTAGGCCGAGGATGAAATTGCTGAGGGCACATGGA
This sequence comes from Symbiodinium pilosum, assembly GCA_905231905.1. Taxonomy (NCBI): domain Eukaryota; class Dinophyceae; order Suessiales; family Symbiodiniaceae; genus Symbiodinium; species Symbiodinium pilosum. The sequence continues at coordinate 25,746 of CAJNIZ010043045.1, forward strand.
GGCACATTTTGGGAAACTCCAGAAGCCCCTCAAATGCCAAACTCAGTAAGATCTTAAACCATGACCCCAAGCCTCTGCCTGAACTCAGGTAAACCCAAACCCTTGAAAACAGCTGAGGGATTTTGGTGGATCCACACCCCAGGAGGACCCAACAGCTATCCGGTCCTGGTTGTTGGGGTGTGGAGGTTACCCAAATTTTCTTTATCACTCATATTTTCTGTACAGCCCTTATGAAGCTCTAGTAGCACGAATTCAACAGCGCTAAGCCCTAAACCCTAAACCCTGATACCCTAAACCCTGCTCAAAAGCAACAAAGGACCTGCTCGCAGAACTCTGCAGCCCTGCCCTCAAAGATCTCCCGGTACTCGCCATGAAGTGACCTAGGGTTTAAGGGGTTTGGGGTTTAAGGGGTTTAGGGTTTAGGGTTAGGGTTTAGGGTTTAGAGGTTTAGGATTTAGAGATTAGGGTTTCGGGTCTAGGGTTGAAGGACGATGGTGTCTAAAAGCTGGCTGCGGGCGCCTCTTCGCTTGCGCGCATGATTTGCCACTATTGTGTTGCAAGCTCCCGGATTAAGATTTGTGCTCGCAAAGTTTTCTTTTAGCGAAATTCGCCAAAAACAACGTAGAAACTATCTTTGCCATGGATCATGTGCGATGTCCGAAACCGTTTAGCAGCCAGGGGTTGTGGCGTTGGCATGTGGGGTGTTCTTTGGGGCTCGGGGTCTTCATGGGATACTTCAGGGTCATGGTAGGTTTAGCCTTTAATGCTTAAGGGCTCAGGGCGCATGGCTCAGTAAGAAGGGAAAGGGTTTAGGGTTTAGGGTTGTAAGAAGGGAACGTGATGAAGATACCAAAGCAGCCGCCCTGGAACCCCATCCCCAAACCATTTAACCCCCACTTGGAGGCGCTGTTGGCCAAGTCTATTTGCGTGGCTATACCTGAACCCCAAAGGTATCTAAAAAAATGGCCTTTTGCTCTATTTTCGGGAGTTTTGGTTTATATTCTACCTACTTTCGGGGGTAGGGCTTATGGGGGCTTGTGCTGAGGATTTTTGAGCTTAGCCAGTAGACTTGCCAAGTCCAAAGCTCTGCCAAATATCCACATCGGTTGAGTGAGTGGACAACTCTAATTCTGGCTGTGTGGGGATTTTTTAAGAGTGGGGGTGCATTTGGGGGAGTCTCTATAAGAAGAAAGGTATTTTAGTGTTTGAGGGTCGGTGGGCACTATCATACCTTGCCCGTGTGCCAGACGAAGTGCCTATATTCATTCCTCCACTCCCTTCCGAAGCCCTGAATCCAAAAGCCTAAAAAACCCTGATCGCCAGGCCACGTGAACTCCAAGGGGTGTTCCCACTGGCTGGGTGCTTCATGCGGGAACCTGAGCTACTCGAGAGCAAATAAGGATTCAGGGATCTAGTAGGGATGTTTCTCACTCTATTTGGGGGTTGTATACGGATGTGAAAGGATGAGTGGAGTTTGGGGATATTGCCGCCCTCATGGAGATGGACAATGACATGGAACGGGGAATTTCGGCGCTACGTAAGGTTTCGTCTAGGTAGGTATAGTTCGAAACACTAGTGTCATTCAGAAAAGAAGTTGTAACAGGCCATAGCATACTATCGGTTATAACTCAGGCGGTTCACTACTTATCTCAGGGGTATAGAGTTGGGGATCAGGATTTATGGTTTGGGTTTCAGACTTGGGGGGTTTTCGCGCTTGCTTGCGACGGCTTTGGGAATTAAGGCTGAGGTTGTTTGGATAAGAGTTTGGAATTTGTTGTTTGAGGGCTTAAACCCTAAACCGCCCTGATTCGAGCTGAGGGTTGAGCTTTCTGGCTGGAGGTGTTTGCTTTACGGCTTTGGGGCTTGGATGTTTTGTGAGCCTGAAAGATCTAGCCAAACCAGGACCTTGTTGCAGTATGCTGAGTTCTCGTGGAGGTGGTCACCCTTTTTGGGATCGCATCATCGGATCTCATGATCGGATCTCAAAAAAAGGGCCGCACAATGAAGACTGCCAGAGGATTGTGGAAGGCTTTGACACTGGTAAGTAACTTGCAATACTAGCTACTGGGTCAAGATGGGGTGATGCACGGAATATGAGGCCGACGATGGCCGACGCTACGTGGTTGTTTATTTCGTGATACGTAGAGAAGTAACGCTCTACCCCTAAATCCTAAACCCTGCAAGACCTTTGTATCGTGAGGGTGCCCAGAAGTGAACCCCCTCAGCCTTTAATATGCTGCGTACACTCTTAGGCTCAACGGTAGCAGATTTAGCGTGTGGGGTTTAGGGTTTGGGGTTCTGGGTTTAGGGCTTACACTGCTTAGGGCTTAAAGTAGGAGAAGGCATACGGTTTGTTGAGGCGTTACAAACCCCGAACCATCATGCTCAACATTCATTAAAAGCACTAACTTAGGACCCCCATCTTGGTACCATATGCATACTTGGGACCCGCTAGGGAACCCTAATCCGAAGTGGCCCTAATCCCAAAACTCTAAACTGGAATTTCCTCATCCACAAGTGGCTCAACGCGCCAATGTTGCCGTGCAGCTTCATGCAGTACTCCCATGCCCAGCAGGAGATCTCAAGGAGGAAGTCCTCCACTTTGCAACGGTTACACGTACTTGGACGGCTACCAATGGAAAAGAAATGGAAATTGCTATTATATTGTTAAGGGATTACGGTCGGGCGGACTAAGTAAGTAGGTTTATCATCAGGATGACCGGGGCTACTATATGGGTTATAGGGTTTGTAACCTACTTACTTAATCCCCTGACCTTCCGAGTACATGCTGGCTTCCAGCGAGAGGGGTCCTCCTTTATATGGACACGAATACTGTAAATCATTATTGCAAGAATCCCCCGATAGGGACCTGTAGTCTTCGGGAACGCCCACATGTTTGAGTTGTATGTAGGGATACGTGGGGCTTCCAGGCAGAGTGCATAGAAATTGTCCAAGGAGGTGTGCAACTCCCCTAGGAGAAACAAGTCAGCACAACAAGGTATCCCTAGATGTTCTATGTCTAGTCTAACCCCTCTGACTCCTTCAAGCCACCCTGCATTACTCGACTGATTCCTCCCAAGCCCTACGCCTAAACCCTTAACCTTGAATCCTAAACCCTATAACCTTAAACCCCGAATCCTAAACTTTTAAACCTGAAGCCTCAGCCCAGAACCCTAGACCCTAAACCTTAGTGTCCTCCTCCTCCATGTACTCGCGCAAGCCCTGCAGAAGCTCTCGACTAGGCTTCGCCATGGTCGCAGGCAGCGAAAGACTGGGCTTATTATTATTATTATGATTATTATTCTTATTTTCTTAATAATATTATTGCTACTACTAATATTCTTGCTAGTATTGTTGATACTGCTATTAATAGATATTGCAGTTACTACTGCTACTAGCACGCCAAGTTGCATATACCAGGTCCCTCACCAAACAAGCAGGAGCTATGTAACCCCTAAACCCTAAACCCTAGTATTTATCCCAAATTGTAAGCCCCATCCTTTGACCCATCTCTGCAAGCGGAAGCTGCATGCATGGCTTGGCATGATACAGGGTTCAGGGTTTAGTCTGAAAGGGAGTCCCTAGCTGCGGGCCAGCTAAGGACTATGAAGTACCACCAGGGCAAGTTTCAGAGTTTCATACTTCAGCATGAGTTTTATTCAGCGTAATGCTAGTATGGGTATGAGTATCAGATTCAAGACCAGGTCACATTCACAAGTCTACAGTCTCCATTGCAGATGCGCTCTTTACCTTGAGGATCTTGTGCTGTCACTCCTGTATTTGAGCCAACCTTAGATTTCGTCACCATCTCCTGAGACCCTATGCGCGATCAGGGTAAAGGGTTTAGCGACTGATCTAATGCAGGAGGGTTTGAAGTTCGGAGGTCCCTAACAAACACGTCCGGCATGTGAGCTGTAGCCTAAACTCCTAGCATCCCCCTTAACATCCCGTTATAGTCTGTAATAGTCTCCCATATAAAACCGTATATAACCCCCCTTAAGGGGGTTTAGACTATAGTTCATGTAGCATAAGAAGCAGTGGTCGGGAGAATTGGTGAACAAATCTGATCAAGCTAATGCTACCCATGATGCTTGGCATCATAACAGCCAGAGACTGAAAGCCTAAATCTCTAAGATTTCACAAATCCTGGTAATTTCCTGGATGCACTGGCAACCACAGGATTTAAGAACACATGTGAACAGATGGCCCTACCTGGCTGTTAACTTTTAGCCGGTTGAGGTCTCCTCATCTATTTTTCCTATCCCCGATGTACCCCATGCCGTGCTCCGAGTCAATAATGTCTTTTCATGCTCGCATGAGAACGAAGCAACATACCAGCAACAAGTATCGTTTGTGGGCGGGATCGTTGCAGGAAACCCTCATCTAGCTACTGATAATTAATGATAATGGTGGCGGCGGTGGTGGTAAAAGAGTAGCAGCAGCAGCAGCCGCAGCATTAACAGTACTACTAAGTGGTAGTAGTAGTAGTAGTAGCAGTAGTAGTAGTAGCAGCAGCCATACTAGTACTGACAACAATGAAGCATTCGGCCTACCGTGGAGGACGCCGGCACGAAGTAGCGGCAGTCGAAACCTGAGAGCCAACTCCGGAGGCGTACGGGTCCAAAGCTACTTGGAAGTTTCTCGAAGTATCCCCCTACTTAATCCCAATATACTGCGCGGGCCTAGATAAATGCCCTACTATTTCAAGTCTATATAAACTACGTTTGAAGTTTAGTTAAACTACATTAAACAACTCTATACCATAAATATTCACTCAAGCTGGGACAATGATATTGTTAACGCCATACAAACAGGGGCCCATGATCCTTTAAGTATCCCACATACCTATGATCCCTAAAGGTACCCTGTTCGGAGAAGCTGCCATGATTTGGGTGTCACTAAGAGTTTGGGGGTTCAGAGCTTAAGGTGTCGGTCTATCAAGATGATGTTACTCATGGAAGCAAGGACGGTACTTATTCTTACTTGCATTATTTCTGCCCAGGCAAGTGTGGCTGGGTGTACACAAACTTATGTTAGCCACTCGAAGTATCACTGGCAAACCAGCATTGCTAGGGCCAAGGATAGCAGGATACAAACATAACTGTCGCGGCTACGCTGCAATAAAGATTACTACAACCGCCACTATGCTGGGTTGCTGTTAAAGTAATTAAGTTACTATGATAAGGAAACCCTCCCGTTTACTATATACCCATACTGTGGTAACGTGTTCCTCAACAGCAACCCTGTATGGCATGTTGGGCAGTGCAATGATACCAAATACGTTGGTTCTTCAAACTCTTCTACGACTTGGAGACAGGGGCCTGAAGCCAGAGGGGATAGGGCTAACTTGAACCATATGTAGGCTGTTGCACTCCTAAACGTCCGCACCCCAGGCCCTAACCTCTACCCTCCCTAGAACTAGCATGGACGTCCTGATCTCCAGAAGGACAGTAGTTCTTCCTTGTACAAGGCCCTGTTTTGGGTGCCATGTTATTTTGGGGAGGCACCCTATAGTCCCCCTTAAGTAGATAAAATATCTCTTTGGGACATTATAAGAAGATCTCCATATACCCCATGCTTTATCTACTTAAGGGGGACTATAAACCCTAAACCCTAAACCCCTAAATCCCTAACCCTCCAACCCGAGGCCTCAGCCTGAACGCCTGTTGGGGCAGGGCAATCATCCAAACTTCTATGCCCAGACCCCTGGGAGGATCTAGAAAGTAGAACCCTCAGTAGGGTAGCCTAATTATACTACTTGGGGGATTTTCAGGAACCCTTAAGGGGGTTAGATCCGCCCCAGACCCTAAACCCAAAACCCTAAACCCCATATAAACCCCACATAACCCCTATAAACCCCTAGTAGTTGAGCCGGGAAGCGGCGAGCTCCTTCCAGTGAGAACACGAGCGACAGGGCCTCAGGTTCTCATTTTGAACCGGTTTATATGGGGTTTATATTGGGATAATGGAAAAGAAAATGGAACTACTATAATGGGTTATACAGGGTTTGGGATTTATTGAGGTTTAAGGGTTTAGGGTTTAGGGTTAAAGGGTTTCTTAATCTTAGAGATCCGTTTATGGGGATGTAAGGGCTTTATAAGGGTTATACAGGGATAATAGGGACTCATAGGATTTAGGGTTTAGGGTGTCCAAAGCTTAGGGTTTAGAGGGATATTACCCAAATGATGAAACAAATGGATAAGAACATGGGCGACTGGGGCTATATGTGCTCCCAAGCGCTGCGGCACCCTTTTCAACGAGTCCGTATAGTAAGAACTGAAGCATTTGGCAGCATACCTGAAACTGAAACACCCACATATCTCAAACCGGTTACCACCCTAAACCCTGCACCCTTGACTTCCTAAGCCCTCGACCCTAAACCCTGCACCCGAAGCCATGAAGTCACTCTGGAGGCCGCCGAAGGATGGAGCAATTTAATTCCGAGATTTCCCCTTGGGACGTTGGCTACCCAAAGCCTGAAATTAGAGGGTTAAGGATTTGGGCTTAGGGCTTAGGACTGTTCAACTGTCATATGATCATGCCTAGGTCCAGTTTAGCGGGTTGAGGCTACCTAACTTCTCTCATTCTCCGAGGGTGTTGTTTGATGTGATGAAAGCTTAGGTGGTGCATGTGAGTTCTGAAGTGGCCACTATCGTTCGTTCTGCTTGAGGTGGTTCCCTCGACCCACCTAACAGGATTCTATAGCCGCGGGGCTCCCCAGCTACAAAGAATACCTACATGTTATCTCAACGTCTAAACGTATGATCTACAGGTAGTATTTCGTACATAATTTTAATGGGGAGGGACCCCGATGTCCACGATTAAGGGTCCCTTAGTAAGGCCCCTAAAACCCTAAACCCCATAGTAAGGCTGATATTGAAATAGCTCATGTGATCTACGTTGGGCTAATCGGAGCTGTAGGGTAGGGGCCCTCATAATTACCAGTGTGCCCGGTGGTCACTCTTAATCCTAATCCCCTCCCACCAAGACTACACCCCCACCCCCTAATAAACAACTCCTCGCCCCGACATATAATCGCACCACATTGCGAAGGAAAAATCATTAGTTGACGGGATCTCGCGGGTGATGGGTTTCAACCGCACTGGGCAGCAAATAGAAGAGAAAGGGAAGGTACAATGATGTTGGGGCTTCTCATGTAAGGTTGAGGAGCGAAATGTAAGGGGATAGGTATGATGATGTTAATTATGGTCTATGATGTAGGGCTTAGGATTGGATAGAGACAGGATTGGTACAACGATGTTAGGGTTTGGGATATTAACTTTGGGATTGGAATCAGGGCAGGTTCTCAATCTGAATGCCTTGGGAACATGATTCAGTACCGCTAAGCTCAGAGTTCAATCTTTAGCTTTGAAGACATGGGCTGGATAGGGAAGAGGTCGAAACAGGGCTAACACACATCCATACCCTAAACCCTAAACCCTAAACCCTCATAACAGACCCTCTGTACGCAGCCCGAGCAGAAGCTCTGTGTCTGGCAGCCGTGATTGGTGTCACTGCAAAGAAGACCGCAACCTTCACGCGGCAGCTAATGTTTGAAGGGCTTGCGGTTCAGCATCTAAGCTAATGCGTTGGAGAGTAAACTGAGTAAACGCAAAGTGCTGAAATTTTGAGGATTTAGGATTTTCACTACGTTCTGCCAGTCTAGCAAAACCGCCCAGAACAAAAGTCCCACGATCACAAAACAGAGGACAAGGTTGGGTTCAGGCAAGGTTGGGATTGGGCGTGCACTGAGCGCATTCTAACCCAGAGGGTCCGAGTACCCAAGAAGTAGGTACTTGGGCTTAGGGTAATAATGATTATAGTACAGGTTCTGGGTAAGTGTATGATTAGGTACTTGGACCCTTACGGTAAGCCTTCCGTAAAGCCTTGCCATTGCCGTTTCTGCTCGTCTCAAAACAGGGCTTTTGCCCTGGGTCACCAGATTGAGCCTCTGGCCACAGGTTCATAGTCCAAATCCTTTATAGAAGGGAGAATGGGGCAGTGCTAACATAGAGTGGTCTACGATATATAGGTTAATGGCCTAGGGTATATCACAAGGGGTTGGGCTGCATAGGGATCATTGTGTTGGTATTGGAGGCTGACTTCAACTTGCTTGCTCCCGGTAGGGAAAATGGTGTATTCATTCCATGTTCTTCCTAACCACCCCCTCTATGCTACTACGCCCAAAGCTTCCACTGAATTGGCCTTATTTAGGGTTGATTGTGGCTATAAATCGGAGAGAACCTTAGGGGGGAGCATGGGGCTATAGTCTAAACTCCTAGTATCCCACTTGATAAACCCCATAGTAGTCCCCTATAGAATCCCCCTTATAAGCCCCCTTTAAGGAGTCCAGACCCTAAACCCTAAACCCAAAATAGTAGCTTCCATTTTCTTTTCCAGTATCCCTATAATCCTTATATAATTCTTATAGAATTGATATATATATATAATTCCTATATAATTCCCATATAATTCCTATATAATCTCGCTATATAGAAAGGATTATTATCAGAACTCAGGATGGTCAAGTTCTTCCCTTCCTGCCAGGGCAAACCACGTGCACGTAACTCTTCTTTTCAGGATCCCCGGAGCGGTTTTTGCAGCACCCCCTACACCCTGCACCCTAGACCGTAAACCCTGAAGCCTAACCCTAAATCTTCCCTAAACCCTGAACCCTAAGCCCTAAACCCTAAACCCTAAACCGCCAAAACCGAGCTGCTAGGCGGCAAAACCTCTTAGTCATCACATCCTGTCCACTGCCAAGGGGTCCCTTGGATCCCCAAATCATGCCTCGTAGGGTTTAGGGGTTTTAGGGTTTAGGGTTTAGGGGTTTAGGGTTCAGAGTTTAGGGGTTTGGGGTCACAGGCCCTGTTGCGCAGCTTCGGGTGGCAGTCAAAGCGATCATACTGCAATAGATCTACCTTAGGTGGCCCCCCCAATCATGTAACATTCGCACAAAAGGAACAGGGAACTAGAATATGATCACCATTATCCCTTACATTAACTTTCTTGGGTGGGGGGTCCCAGCTACCCCAAACCCTAAACCCTGAACCCTAAACCCTCGGATGTACCCAAGTAAACCTGTATATCCTACACCCGGAACCCTAGAGCGCGAGAGCACCTGCCATGTCTTCAGGGTGACAGGCTTAAGGACACCCTTCTCCTAAAATAGAATTTTAGAACCCACAAAAAATGGTAGCAATACCAGTAGCAAAAAACAATAATGGTAACAGTAATAGTACGACAAGTAATGCTGATACTGGTAGTGAAATTTGTAACAGCAAGAAAAGGAATGGTGAATCCCAACAGCGAACCCATTTGGGTAATACATATTGGGGTAATATTGGAATAATGGAAAAGAAAATGGACCTGCCACCCTAAGCTCTAAACCCTAAACCCTAAACCCCTAAATCCCTACAGCGAACCTGCTCCGTCTTCAGGGTGACCCCTTTCTTTTGGAAGAGCACATCCTGAACTGGAAGGCCAAGGTACCTGACGGGTCTTCACGCGATTTTGGGGTTGGGGGTTTAGGGTTTAGGGGTTTAGGGTTTAGGTTTGGGTAGTTACCTCCTCCCCCACTAACTATAGCTAGATTATGGTACTATAAAGGCCCACAGAATAATTTATGAATAGATTCCCGTGTAGAACGATAAGGGACAATATTTATTATGTCCACGTGCCATCTCGACAAATTTTCCCAACACAGTACAATCATATAGGGTGTGGTGCGAATATTTTTTGAAAGGGGGGGGGGCGGGGCGGGGGTGGCGAAGGGCGTTGCTATTAGGGGTGGGAATTACATGTCTGCGGTGCTACTGTAGCCGCAAGTGGAAAATGCCAGCGGACAGAGGTTGTGTCTGGGCAACCTATAAAGCCTGATAATTCCTTTGAGTCTCAGATGTGGGGCTTCCCAAACATGATAGGTCCCCTGTCAAGCTGAACTCCTACAGGGGGTGAGCAACTTGAAAGTTCACGAGTAGTTACACTTTCATCCATACGGAACTTTGACAATAAGACACTGAAACTTCCTGGGAAAAACTGCCATGATTGAATGTATATATATATACATAGAGCTAGCGTGATACGTTAAAGTAGCACACTTGCTGTGCTTGGCTGTTGCCTTCTGACGCGCCATTTGTACTGCAAGCGTAGTAGATTGCTGCTTGCCTGCACCGTTGACTTCAAAGTCCTTGGTTCGCTATCTGCACTGGAACCCTCCAACCATCAATCCTGGCTGTTTGTTGAGAGCCTACGGGCTTAAGGGTTGAGGCTTCAGGGTCTACGGGGCTTAGGTGTTTGGGGCTAAGGCTGTGCAGGTTAGGGCTGAGGGCTTAGGGGTCTAGAATGAGCAGAAGCAAGAACACATTTTCAAGACACAAACAATCATAACACAATTAGCGTTAACTTGCGCAGCTCTCGACTACTCACCTTTGCAGCCCTGAAGCCGAAACCCTGAAGCCTGAACCCGAAAACCTTTTTATTCCTCAACCCTCAGCCCCGAGCATGGCTTGAAAACTAACTGCACCTCAGATATCCGCCGCCTTTGTGTCTAGCCAAAAATGGCGAAGTAGATTCTGCGCATAGTCACGCAAGAACCCTTTTCTAGCATGAGAGGTGAACCCTGAACTCGCGCCTGAACCGTTACAAGCCCTATTGCCCCGCATCCCCCTCCGACCACAGGATCATGATCTTTTTTCTGGCAAAAGATGACGTCAACCTGATGTGCCTGAACTAACAAGATCGTCGTTATAACAGTGCCAAAAGGGGGATACCCTGGCCACAGGCAAAAAAAGAGCCTAAACCCTTGACCAGCCCAAGACGGCAGTGCCTGAAACCTGAACCCCAAACCCTAAGCCCTAAATCCTAAACCCTAAGCCCTAAACCCGAAACCCTAAAACCCCAAGACCCCAAACCCTAAACCCCAAACCCTAAGCCCTAAACCCAAGCCTCAATCCCCAAACCCTGGGCCCATCCCTGAGCCCAAAACCCTCATAAATCCTAAATCCTAAAAACCCTAAACCCTACACCCCAAACCTATCACTCCTAAGCTCCATCCCTAAACTAGGAATCCTCAACTCTGACAAGCTCAGGCAATGGACCCTTCGAAGTAGGTAGCGCCCGAGATGAGCCCAGAAAGCACCTCAAACAGCAACTCTACCCCTTCGATCCACGTTTTGGGGTTTCCTCCTCTTTGGGGAATTTAAGGGACATGGGGGAGATTAGGGTTTTAGGGTTTAGGGGTTATGGGGTTTAGGGTCTATAGGGTTTATAGGGTATAGGGTTTAGGTTTAGGGTTTATAGGATTTAGGGTACACACGGATTGCGGAGGTCCCTGTTGTGGACAGCGTAGGAAGCTTATCATATCACTCCACCGCCTAACATTCCTAATAGCCCTGCTTGAGGGAGAACCTAATAAAGGTGGAGTGCCCTACATGCTCCCTAAAACCCTGAACCCTAAACCCTATAGACCATGAACCCTAAACCCTATAGACCCTAAACCCCAAACCCTTAACCCTAAACCCTATACCCTATAGACCCTAAACCCTAAAGCCTATAGACCCTAAACCCTAAACCTTCACCCCGAAACCTTAAGATGGCTACAGAATCTCCTAGGTTGGAGGGGGTTTCCATCGGGGTGAAGCGCTTACTGGGTAGTTTGGCTCTTGTAGCTGGACATATTAAAATAACTCACAACCCTGAATCAGGTATAGTCCAAAAACCAACTATAATGAAGGCGGAGCCCCCAAGCCTAAACCCTGGCCCCAAGCCGTAAATCCTGAACCTTAAGCACAAAATTCGAATTCCCAGTTTTTGTGGTTTTGAAGGCTGGTCTGAAGGGTCCTCAGGATTTTACCATCAACCCTAAATCCGAAACGCGAAAAGCCATGGGGGGCCCTTCAGAGGTATATTGGGATCGTAAAGGAATATATGGGACAAATGGGGTGCAGGCTTCAAAAAAATTGGACATGTTTTGGGAAGTGCAAATGACAAGGATTACAGTGTATTGGGGTTTACATTGTCGCACCTGTTGTGTGCAAACCTTTTTGAAATTACTGGTGCTTCCAGGGAGAGGGGGGGGTGTGGAAAACATTCGGGGAGTGCAGTTTAGGTTGAGGAACAGAGGAGCGGAACCCCAAACAAGAATTCTTGTAGAATCCTTTAGGTGGACCCCCCACCCAGTAATAGTGACTATAAGGGATAATAGGGATTGTATTAGGGTCCTCTTATATTCTTATTATACCACTATTACAGGGTGGGGGGTCCTCCTAAAGAATCCTGGAGAATACTCTCCACATTCCCTCCTTCTTGAAATTGAGGTTACTTCCAAAGACACTCCAGAGATCGACATGCTTCAAAATCCGGATACCCTGGGGACGCTGAGGATACACGGGAGTCTATCCCTAAACCCAAAACACTCCAGCCC
>CAJNIZ010043045.1:44442-59128 GCA_905231905.1 Symbiodinium pilosum
ACACAAAGGTCCGTGCCACATAGGGCTATATAGGGATAATGGAAAAGAACATGGAAACTACAATAATGGGTTATATAGGGGTTATATAGGGATAATGGAAAAGAAAATGGAAACTATTATAGTATATTGGAGTTATATTGGGATTATCAGGGACTATAGGAATTCTCCTTTGGGATTGTGCAGGCTGGTGCGAGAATCTCCTCCATGCCAGATTGGCAAGATTGGAAGCCTCAAGGCTCACCTTTTTAGGGTGGAGCCAGGATCGCATTCACCAGCACCCGCTTGCGATCCAGTAGCATCCACGGTGGTTGGGTGAACCAGCTTCTGCTTTGAACCTCCAGTGACTTGTCGACTTGCCTGCTCCCCACGCTGCACTGGCCAATGCCCAGCTTATCAACAAGAGCAGAAAAGGTCACGCATTTTCCAAGGCAAGGCTGCCCTAAGACCCCAAATACTACAGCCCTTACATGCCCTTACCATAGGGACCCCTAGGAAGGTACCCCCAATTTTTGAATCCCTAAACCCTACACATCCCTATATAATCCCTAGATAACCCCTAAATACCCCCCATAATCGTTTTGAAAGGCAACCCCAGTTTGGGGAACTGCCTGTAGACTCAAAGCCATAGCGCTTGCGAGCTCAAAAGCGGCCAAGGTCCCTTGTCAATTGCTCCAGCTCGTGAGCCAGGACTTGGGGGTTTAGGACTTATAGGGTTTAGGGCTTAGGGCTCAGGGTTTAGGGCTTAGGGTTTAGGGTCTAGGGTTTAGGGCTTAAGGTTTAGGGTGTCGGGCTTAGGGTCGGGGTTCAACGGCCTAGGGTTTAGGCTTCATAGGTCGCTAAGCCCCGCAACCAAGACAGTCGACCTCCTTCCCTCAATAATGCGGAACCTGTTTCCAAGTTCACTTCAGATGGACACCCATTTATACACACACACACACACCAGTATTCCTTAGGTGGGCCCCCCACCCAGTAATAGTGACTATTATGGATAATAAGGATTATATTAGGGTCCTCTTACATTCCTATTATACCACTATTACAGGGTGGGGGATCCCCCTAAAGTATTCCTAAGGAGCCCTACTTGGAGGGTCAGGCCGACTGAGTAACTAGGTTGATGATGGGGATAACTGGGGTAACTATTGGGGTTGGTAACTAACCTGCTGACTAAATCCTCCTAACCCTTCAAGTATATACACTCACCAAAAACCATCTTAAAACATGAAAAGACCTACCTCATAGGATTTTCAAAGCGTTCATGCAAGTTGTAAACAGGCAAAACCATGCTTCCAGCTGCAAAATGTCTGAGTACGGACTGCAGATAGCCCTGTATGTAGCCAAAACCCCAAACCCCTCCCCACGATTTGGGCTTAGGCTTCATGCCTACTATCCCCAATAGTCCCGAATCCAGGCGCCAGAACCCCACCCAAATCCCGAACCGCGAGGAAGCTTGTGGCAAATGTGGGTACATCCTGCACATCCCTATATGACCGCTAAAACCCGTCTCCAGGGACCTTATACATCCCAAAGGGAAACGCTGCCAGCTTGGGGGAACAAACCGGCGAAGCGCACAGGAAGGTAGCTAGCCAGGCAAGCATGGAGAGGCATACAGCCTCACATCGCGTGAGGTGTCACTTGCAGGGTACATATGGAGATATAGGATCGCTTTAATGGTTTCCGGGGTTCTAAAGGGGTATATAGGGATTTGTAGAGCATGGTGTATAGGAATGGAAAGTCCAATGGAGGAAATTATTTAAAAAAGAAATGCAAACTGGCAGTATGTAGGTGTTTGTAGGGTCTTTAGCAAGAGGTACCCTCTTGACCGAGTATTACACCTTTTTTTGGGTAATCTAGAGACTGTAGTGGGTATTGGTGTAATCGTAGGTAGGCTTTGTTGGTTTCAAGTGCCTGTAAGCATTAAGGGCCGAAACCCCTCAACCTCATACAAGCCTGCCAACCGCCAATAACAAACATGCACCCCGCCCTCTTATAATTTTAGGGGTAGGGGCGATGTGTTTGATGCACTCAGAGCTATGAGTGTTTGATGCTGCTTCTTTTCCGCTGAGTCTAGGGACGCCGCTCTAGGTTTGAAGTTTAGGGCCTTACCTGCATAGTTGAGGCTATCGGTCCTCATGCACATGCAGACGCAGCGCTACTTGCGCAATTGTTGGGCTACCTACTGAGCTCAACGCCCTTGGTCCCTGGGACAGAAAGCCTAATCTGTAAAAGAGCTATAGGGCTTAGGGGTTAGGGGTTTAGGCTATACCCGACCACCGTGACGTCTCTTTTACATCCAGGACTCAAAACGGCTTGAGTAACAGCCTACCATGTGAAGGCCTTGTCATACGAACTGAGGAGGCACGTCGCGACCCCGACCCTGCTTGAAAATCCTGAACCCTTAACCCTTAAACCCTAAACCTCTAGACCCCTAAATCCCTAAACCCTAAAGCCTGAACCCTACACCCCAAACGTTTAGCCCTTAACACCCCTAAGCCCCCAACCCTGAACCCCAAATCCTAAGCCCTAAACCCTGGCAAAGGGAAGCCGCTTGGATGTTTTAAGTCCGAAGCTACTGCTCTCAGGCCCTGGCAAACCCCTCTCCATGCCTTGGATTTAGGGTTTAGGGTACTCTTCCGCGGGGTTTAAGATTTAGGGTTTAAGTAAGGAGGACCTAGTAAGTAGCCAAATAACTCCTACAACTCACACAGTAACCCTAGATATTCTCATCATTAAGCTTCTTACTAAACCCCCGTGAGCCTTCAAGTAGAGTTTAGGTTACTATTCGTATTACCTATAGAAAAATATCCATTATAGTAACCATGTTTGTTATACATAAACATGGTCATCCCCGTTTTTTGCCATGCTTCTAACCCTCACGACTTCAGGAGTGTAGAGGACTTATTGGGGGGAGGGTCTCTGAGGACTTTTTCGCCCGAAGGATCCATGTAGCTGTTTTGATATATATATATATACACACACATATTGGGCCCCAAAGTAAGTATGCAGGGACTCCTTTGGGCCCTAAGTATATACGATGAACATATAGGTTCAAAATGGAAACTACTATAGAGTATTGCGGGGTTATGTGTGTTAGGGTCTCAGTAGGCGTTGCTAAGACTTCCTGGTTGAGAGATTGTTGTGTCTGTGTGTAGCGTAGGGGCGAAAAATCAAGTTGAGTAGGCCTGAGGGGCACATTATGCTTTAACAGTATGAGGATTTTTACAATGGTTATGCTACAATAACTGGTCAATATCCACGTGCATTAGAGGTTTAGCGGTTGGTGGGCAGTGTTCAGATAGGACTTAGTGAGACCTCCATGAGACTTAGCAGCACAAGCCTTTATTCCACGCCTCCAAGCCCAGAATCAGGCAGCCTACACCCCGGCAGAGGACATTGTGTTCTTCTCGTGCACACCTTCAGGGACTTCTATGTCCCAGAAGAAGTCCAGGCTCGTCATTATCTTCTTTCGGTAACCAACATAGTGACATGAGGCTATAGCAAAAATTCCCACCTCAAATCCCTACGTCATCTACCCCTGTACCCATAAAGCACTGCACCCTACAAACAGAAACCTTTGACCTGATCAAGACGTGGCGGCGTTCAATTCCCTAACGCGACGTATAATCTTAAAGTCTTTTGGTACCTGAAATCCGAATGTCGAGGCCTGAGGCACTTGGACTTTGGGGGATCTTGAGCATAACTCATGCATCAGCAGCGGAGGTCAGATAACATCAAACGAGGCTGGACATCAAGCATGCAAGGCACACGCATGGCAGCACCACCCAAATAACTGCAGGGAATGAAGGAATAGGTTATTGGAATTTGGGTTTGGGGTTTTAGGGCTATCTCACCCGGATCCATCCCTTCAGTCCCTATTTCCGAGGGGCGCAGGTAATCTCTTTGGTTGTTCATGTTAACCTATCATTCATAGAGGGTGTGACAACAATATATTGTTGCCGAGCCAGAATATACCGGAAGATAGCGTTTGCTTTGTAACAAGATCGGAGCCCAAAAAGCTATGAACAAGCTCCATCGGCAATAAGAAGGGAGTGACAATGATGATAATATTGTCCGCCCAAAGATATCACGATTTTAATGGATTCCCTTCTACGTGTGCTACTAGTGTTACGAGCTGCACTACCTGGTCCTACCCCAAACCCTTGGTTTACTGATGTGACAACCCACACCCTCTCCGTAGATCAAAAACGCAAAGCCAAGACCTGGGGGGGGGGGGGCGGGAGGGATTCTTTATTGCGAGGTTTAAATTAGTAAGGAATAAGGAGCTATAATGCCTACATATACCCTGTGTAAACCCCCAGTAAGTAATGAGGCTCAAGAAGTGCCAGTTCATCCCCTTTCGCAACTCCTTGAACAACCTGGAAGTCTAAACAAAACTCTGAACCCCTCAGTCTAAATTTGAGCTATAATCTCAACTCCTATTCTCCCCCTTCATAAGCCCTGAAATACTCCCCTATATAATTCCTCATATAATCCCCTTTGAGGAGCTTAGACTATAGCTCACATCCCAATGTCACCAGGAGACCAGGAGGTCAGCAGGACAACCAAAAACTCGTGATTTCCCGAAGTATCTTATATTTTCTGAACACACTTTAGGGTCCAGGACCCTGAACTCTTAAACCCTTGCTCGTGTCTCCGAGAGGCTTGAGGTTAAAAGGGTTGATGATCCTTTGCAGAGCGGGCATGGATCAACAACGTTTGTCAGCGCATGGTGTTCGTATGGAGTAGAACGCGCCAGCTGCACTTCTACCAACCACAACAAATACCGCATCGGATAACCGGCACAGCCGCATAATGTACAAGACAGTTGAGGACCGCATGCAATGAGTTTGTGAAACGAATGGAATAGGATCTAATGGTTTGCCCCCCTGCCCCCCCCCCCCCCAACACCACAAATGGATGCACATTATAACAAAGCTTCGCGAACCCTACCCAAACACGTCATTCTTAGCCTGGCGCTCGAATACCATTGCCTTGCCCCACACTAACATGCAACCCCTCTTGGCTTGATACAGTTGACTGTCCTTGGAAAAGGAAGGCTACATAGTCTAAACTCCGAGTATCCCCCTTAATAAGCACTATACTACTGCCCTATATAATCCTGTATATATCCCCCCTTATAAGGAGTTTAGGCTATAGTACACATGGATTCCATGTTAGCTGGGGAGAGGGTAGGTCTAGCTGGGCCGGCTTGCACTTCGTCAACGGCAACGAGAACTGAACTCGTGAATTGCTTCCACCTGCTCTTAAACGTTGAACCTGAAAAAGGTCTGAGGATCAAGATTTTTGTGTGTGGGGCGGCGCATACGTCCACAGATTTGGTCAAGTAAAGCAGGGATGCTGTTCTGGAGCTGTTCCAGAGTTGCGAGGTCTGGAGATTCTCCAGCCCACTAAAACTATGCATGGAGCCTGCTATTCGTGCCTTTCCGGTCGCAGACTCAATGGCGGCCACGCAAACTGAGCAGCCTGCTACGCCTCAATATCTTTATCATCACCTTTTCGATCCTGAATAGGGTTCAAGGTTTGGAGTCGACATTAGACTTTTTCCGTTTAGTGTACTAGTACTATGCATGGTCAGGTGGGCTTAGGGAGCTGAGGGTTTGGGGTTGAAGGCTCAAGCCCAAGGGCCTATAGGGCTTAGGACCCCTACACCCCTTACCTCCCCCAAAACATAAGTGGAATCGCATATAGATAACCCCAATATAGTAGTTTCCATTTTCTTTTCCATTATCCCAATATAACCCCAATATAACCCTTATATAACCCCAATATAACCCTTATATGACCCCAATGTAGTAAGGCTGCAGGCCCCTTTCAAGGATCCTGGTCCTTGCAGGGCACTTGCTCCTGCCACTGCTTGATGTATCGAGAAGCATTTGGGTGTGTGGAGTGTGAGGGAGATCATACAGCCAAACCCTATGAACCCCAAACCGAATGGGCCTCTAACTTGGGATCCTGAAAGACTCGTCATGTTCCTCTCGATTCGTACACGCCAGATGATGGTGGGCATCTTTAAACGCGCCATTTTTTCAAACGCCTTTAGTATCCCTCAAGACACATGTAATACTCCCCGAGATATTCCGGTATACAACCCCCCTTGAAGGAGTTTAGGCTATAGGTTTAGGCTATAGCTTAAGTAGGTCGCGGAGCTAGAATGTCTCGGCATCAGCGCTTAGAGCCTTCAAATGTGAGGTCTAGAGTGCCGAGTTTAGGGTTTAATGTACCCCTTGCCCAAACGAAAACGCACCCCCTAAGCCCTAAACCCGTTAACCCTGAAGTCTTAAAAGGTGCAGCTCTGGGCTTCCATGTTATCTCTCACTACCCCTACGCTCTCAACCCCTTCCCACAGAAATCCACTTAGGGTTTAGGGTTTAGGGGCTTTCGTTTTGGGCAAGGGGTACATAGTCCTAATCCCTAAACCCCAAACCCCAAACCCTAAACCCCAAACCCTAAACCCCAAACCCTAAACCCTAACCCTCCTCCCCACCCCCGTTATGTACGAAACCTTACACGTTTTGTTCCCAAGGTCGCGGCTCTATGGTCAGATGTTTCTTCCTCCATGTCTTCATCATCTGCAGGCATGATGATTAAGAGCCGTAATAATACAAGTAATAGTTTGGGTCATTCCCCCTTACAGTAACAGTTACCACAAGGGGCAATAGGAGTTATAATAGCCCCTTAATAAGGCCCCCTTTAAGGACTGTTACTGGGTGGAGGAATGACCCAAGGAATAGTGAAAGTAGTAGTAAGGGTGGTAATAATGGTTGTAATAATCATAAGACTTTTAATAATAATAGTAGTAATCATGGTACTAGTACTAAGGCAGGAAGGTCTAGGGTTGAGGTTTGCTTTCCTGGTTAACGGTGGCTCAGTAGCAGATGTGCGATCTGAATAGCTACTCAAAACTAGTAGGGAATAAGGGAATATGTTATACAGGGATGATGCAGGAACTTTTTTGAGGATTATTCACTACTAACCACCCTGGGTCACCAGTAACCCCTTAAAAATCACGGTGCCATTCTTCCTAATGCTCAGCTGTCATAAGGAAACACCAAAATCAAAAGGAAAAAAGGTATTGCACCAGTACGTCATAGTTACAGAAGGGCCGACACGGAGATGGAGTTGTAAGGAGTTCCGAGACTGCTACGGTGCAGATGTAGTTTAGGGTCTAGGGTCTAGGGTTCAAAGTTTAGGGTCTGGGGTTTAGGGTGGGGGCCGTCCGTGCTTTACTCAGTTTCTGCATCGTGCATTTCAGAACTTCGGACTTTTGAGTCATGTGTTGAAGTTGGAGCCCTGCAGCGGCACTCTCGCGCGTCTGAAATGGAATTTCAATGTTCTGCAGTCATGTATGTTATTACCCCCCTTCCCCTCGGCCCACCCCAAAAATACAGCTCACGCTCACAGTTTTGCAGTCGGCCCACCCCAAAAATCTAGCTCAAGGTTTTGCACCATCCGTGAAATGAACATTTTTGAGTACTCATGTGTTAAGACCACGGTAGCGGCATGCTCGCGCATCTGAAATCCAAATTTCAGATAAAGTCTTGTCGGTTGCCCAAATCACCTGCTAGAATTGTAGTCCCCCTTAAGTAGATAGAATATGGGGATATATATGGATCTTATTATGATATACAGAAGGCCATATTCTATCTACTTAAGAGTTCCCAAAAGGGAAGGAGGTTTATATGAGCCATACTCTTAACTCCCAGCATCCGAATTATATTCCTCGTGCTCCAGGCAAGGCGCAAAAATGAAAAGCCTGAGGCCACAAGAATTGCCCACCAAGAACACCCCTTACGCTTAGGCTGCTACAGTAAGACCCTACTATCATGAGTTGCCCTACTACCCCTGCCCCATAGTACAAACTTTTAGGGCATTCAGGGATGATGATTAGGTTAATGAGCCCTAAACCCCTAAACCCTAAACCCAACCCTAATCCTTAAACCCTAAACCCCAAACCTTAAACCCTAAACCCAACCCTAATCCTTAAACCCAAAACCCTGAAGATGAAACCCTAAACCCTAATCCTTAAACCCTAAACCCTAAACTCTCAGTGAGAGGAACCTGGGGATGGCAGAATGGTTGGGTAGTAGAGAATCCCGGACACAGCCCGTTCAAGCATGAACTCTATACCTTAGGTGGACCCCCACCCAGTAATTAGGGTTTAGGGTTTAGGGTTTAGTAATAGTGACTATTATGGATAATAAGGATTATATTCGGGTCCTCTCATATTCCTGTTATACCACTATTACAGGGTGGGGGGTCCTCCTAACCTATACCGTCCATACCCTGAGACCCGCCCAACCTCTAGGCCCTACACTTTGCTACACTTAAGAGAAGATGTTGGAAAAGCCCAGGCCACAAAAAGGGTTTAGGGTTTAGGGCCGGACCCTATAATTATCACATGCTGGCAGTTGGATCCTAATTTGGGGGGGTTGGAGTTGATAAAATCCTGACCATACACCGCAGACTCTGCCTGCTGGTCAATGTGTGAGCCTAGGGCAATCAGCACCACGCAGACCAAGGTCAACCATACCTGGCGCTACATGATCATTGGTAATTTTGACTGTTTTAGAGATTAGAGTCTGTTGTTGTCTGGTGATTGAATCGCGTAAGACTCCATTCTTCTTGCAAGGTACCGCCATCATCATCATCATCATCATCAAAATCATCATCATCGTCTTCACCATCGTACTCAAGACTGGGCTCTGTAATGCCACCATTGAAACACGATTATACAGGCTCACCAATGTTCCGGAGGAACCTTATGTACTTTGCCCAAAATTAGCATAGAGTTTAGGTGTTCTAGTGGGTGGTTGTCAAAATTATGGTCCCTTTTTGGGTACCCTAAATATTAGGTGCCGTATTATACTAGGGACCCAAAAGGGATCGTAATTTTCACAACCTCCGTAGTGTTTTAGAGCTTGCAGTGTTTTAAGGTCAGGTACGGGAAAATCCATGTCCCTGTCAGACTAGCTTCACGGAGGGGCTCAAAGACGTACGGAGATACCCAGCCACTATACCTAGTTAATCTAAGGACTTTTGGAGGGACCCCCAATAGGGACCCTGTAGCTTATGGGGGTTTATGTGGGGACTACCTAGGGATATAGGGGTTATGTAATGACTATATAAGGTCATATATGTTAATGGGATTAAGGCTCCCTATTAGGGGTCCCTCCTAAAGTCCCTAGAGTTAAAGCCAGACATCCCCAAATCCTGACCCTAAACCTTATCCGTAAACCCCGAGACTTAAACCGCAAACCGTATTATCATTACTATCAGACATGACTTCTCAGCCCTGAACCTCCTCAGCAAGTTACTATGTCCAATCTCAGGGACGTGAACATTAAATCACTACAAGGTACACAACTACGTAGACCCCGAACAACTCTAAACGTGAACCCCTCACAATCTCTGCCTGCAGACACCTGATCTGCGGTTTTTTCAGTATGTGGTGCTCAGGAACGCTGGAGAAATAAGGGGAGTACATGTAGTTTTCCTGCTACGAGGACCCCAATATGGACCCCAAGATAATATACTCCTTATTGTTAGGATCCCAAAAAGGTACCCCTGTTTTGTGAGAAGGCTACAAAAGAATAAGAGGGTCCTGCACATCAATCATCTGGGGTTGATTCATTGTGTAATGTTTAGGAAAGGTTTAGGGTTCAGGGTTTAGGGTTGAGGGTTTTAGCTGTGTGAAAGCTTGAAACGGAGGTGCCCTTGGGGACCAAAGCGGTTTGTGTTGCTAGCAATTTCTCTATAGAAACGAAGTCGAAACCCAACCCTAAATCCTGCAACTCAACCCTCATTCTGGATTACAGTTCCCCTTAGGTAGATAGAATATGGCTTTGGGTATATGATAATAACATCCTCATCTCTAGATTTGATTCTCCACCATGCTGAAGTACGCCTACATATCCCTATATACCCCGATTCAGCCCCTCAACTAACAACCCCCTAAACAATATAGGCCTTGAACCCTAAACCCGGCTTATCCCCATCTACACCCTATGTAACCCCTTCTCCTTTTTATGTATGAAGGCTCTTTCACAGGCTCCTTCGTAGCCCTTTTAAAGAGCCCAGCCTATGTCATCCCTATACAACCCCAGAACCCCTTCATGAGACCCCTAAATAAACACTTGCAAGCCCTAACCCCAAGTACTAGACCTCCTAAATTAACCCTCACACCTATACCCTAAACCCTAAACCCTAAGCCCTCACCCTAAACCCTAGTATCCCAAGGCCTCCCTACTCCGGTACTGCTCTTTCAAGATCGCAGGACCGCAAACCTCGGCCGGGGCATTGCACTTCCTATTGCCTCCTTAAATGAAAGGTTTAGGGTTTAGGTTAGGGTTTGGGGGGGTTGGGTTTAGGGATTTCGGGTTTGGGGCTTGTGGTGTAGGGGGTTGGTTCAGGGCCTGGGGGTTCGGGGCAACCGCTAGACCCTGAAATTTACATCCTGCACGCGTCGGTAGACCCGACATCCTCACCAAAAATCATAAACTTAAAGCTCATAGTTCCCCTTAGGCAGGTCGAATAAGGGGTATATGGGGATCCTGTTATGATGTTGGGCAATTCCATATTCTATTTACTTAAAGGGGACTACTTCGCTGTACACTTGAGGCTAAGCATGCGACTTCCGCTCGTCTGCGACTTCACATCAGAACATTGAATACACATCATGCCACGTGCGTGCCACATCTTATGGAGCCTTATTGGCTCAGGGTGTAGGGTTTAGGCTTTTGACTACGTCTTAGGGCTTTTTGACTTCAACCACGAACCACATTTGCAATGGCCCCCGCAGCCCTCCCTAGTCTATGGATTTAGGGTTTAGGGCCCGAAACCCGCCTGTAGTGTTTGTTAGTGCCTTCAAGATTTGGGCTTCTAGTCACTTTTCTGACTACTAGCAGCTTCAGTAGCCCAGCATAATCACGGGACCTTTAATTTGACAGCAACAGTGCTCCCTGCAGCTACAAGAGGATTTCTCCAAGGGAGGGCAGCTCAGGCACGCGCCCTAGGGTACGTACTGTGAATATGTGCTAGTCTTGGCATGCTATTGCAAATTTCTGTGGGAGCTCATGGAACAAAACCTAAAGCCGAAGGAGTAGCATTTTGGTGGACGCCTCACCAGTAATAGTGGTATACTAGCAATATAAGAGGACCCTAATAATAATAATCACCATTATCCCTTCTCGCCAGGATTACTGGGTGGGGAACCCACCTAATTCACAACCCACAGTGAGCCAGATCATGGGACCATAAGCTCTAGGTGTACTGTAAGGGGCTAAATAAATGGGGGCTACATGGGGATGTACAGGAATATTGGAGAAGAGAACATGGAACATGAAATGGAAATTGGCTTCAAATAGGGTATAAAGAAATGTATAGTTCACTATAGTAGCCTAAAGGATTACCAATATCTTGAGATCTAAATTGAGGTACCCTATACATAATTACACAAGAGATCCGGAACGACAGTATTGGTACTTTGGGCCCTCCCCACAGTAGGGTGTTGGCTCTCAGTCGCAGACCATGTTCGATAGCAGCGAAACGATGAGGAACAGCGGCGCAACCTGACGCTGCAAGGAACAAATGGGGCTTGGGGTTTTGCCGCAGCTCAAAAAAGATATCCCAGCCAGCGGTAGAATAGAAACGGTGCTGTATGTCACGCAATGCAGAGGTCTGACGAAACGCTAAACAGGGGATGTGCAGCCTCCTGCCGGGGGCCGCACACTCAGACCTTACAAGCCTCAGCTTGGTACCCTGCCGAGAGTCTACTTGGAGAATGTTGGGACTTAGTAGCCACTTGAAAACTGCCCTCTAACTCTACCCATAGTTGGGATCTTTCAACTAACTTGTAATTCATTCAGGGTGTTCGTTATATGTAAGGTGTGACCCCAATCTGCTGTATTGAAGTAGTGCTGGTCTTGAACCTCCAAGCGAAGGGCATTAAATCTCGACCCCTTAATCCTCAAACAAGTGCGAGGCAACATACGACACCCCGTCCCCACTAACAGGGATTAAGGTTTGGGATGTCGGCTTGAGAGTGATACTAAGTAGACTCGGAGCCAAACTGTAGACCTGTATCAAATTTACTTTGTCAAAGTCCTACATCCGCATCCGGATTGGACGGAACCCTTTTAAAGCCCGGCAGCAAAAAGTTCAACACAAAAACAGGAGCAGACCCTTCGGTCGCGACCTTCCAAGTTCAGAAGTTGCATCCGTGACATATTTCTGACACAACCTCCATATCCTTCATCTTCAAAACCTTACTCTCTGTTTATTCTTTGTGTAGCCACACAACACCGAATATTCACTAGCATTAAATGAAAACAACGTCTTTTGCCGTATCATAACTCATAAGCCCTAAACTCTAAGTCATGTACCCGGAGCCCTAAACTTACTGGTTCTTAGAAGGGAATAAATGCATATAATCCCTACATAACCCTTATATAATGTACTCCCTTGTTCCCCACTAACCCTAAACCCTATACCCTAAACCCTCCCCCCCCCCGTAACAGCCAGTAAGTAACCGCGCGGTGCTGAGCCCTGGACAGTCGTCACCGGAGCCTGTCACGGAGTGCTCTGCAAAACTCAAAACGGAAAAGCCCTAACCCCTGAACCCAAACCCTAAACACTTGTTGAAAAACAGTTTCCACTTTTCCCATCCCCAACCTTCAACCCTAAATTCTACATCCCGACGCTTGAAACCTGCACGCGTGGCCCAAGGCTTGTAAGATCCTGTTTTCGGATATGCTATCCTATCCTAAACCTAAAGTTTTATGAAGATCCTGAGGGGAAACTTTCTATAATCATTCAGTTTAGGGTTTAGGGTGTAACCCTGTACCCTAAACTTTAAATCCTAAACCCTAAGCCCTAGACTTTAGGGTATTATAGGGTTGAGGATCTAGGCTTTAACTGTATTCAAGAGGCACCTGGAAGCTGCGCAGCAGACATTTTCCCTCGCCTTTTGAAGCTTCTAAAGGGGGATTCCTAAACCAAGACTCTCCCAGGAAGGGTTCAGGGCTTAGGGGTTTAGGGGTTTAGAGCTCTGGACTTCAGGGTTGCCTTCATTGCCCCATAAGCATGGGTACATAGCCCCTAATACAGAGTAGGTGGAGAGTTTAGGAAAGTGTTAGGGTTTTAAGGTTTCGGGCAAAACTTAAAACGCAAAGATAACTTTCAGCCCCAAACACTTCGATCATGTTCTGTCCTAAACCTCGAACAACAACATCCAACTGCCATCAATCCTGCCAAAGTCCGTCTGCACCTCGTAGCCAGCCCTCCAGAAGCAAATCACGCCGATTCCTGCCACAAAGGAACTTGGCTTGGAAGTGTAGGGTCGGGGCAGAAGCACGTGGGTTTCGGGTTCAGGGCTCATTATTTCAAAGTTTGGGGGTCTCACTCTGTACATCCGAGCAAAGTCCAAGAAATGCCATCCGAAAGGGATCCCTCAACCCAAAAA
Organism: Symbiodinium pilosum; assembly: GCA_905231905.1. NCBI lineage: Eukaryota > Dinophyceae > Suessiales > Symbiodiniaceae > Symbiodinium > Symbiodinium pilosum. The sequence continues at coordinate 57,920 of CAJNIZ010043045.1, forward strand.
CTCCCTTCCCCTAAGGGTGCAAGGACCCAATGATAGGGCTTTAGGACCAACATACTATGATATTAAAGGTATTTGTGCCCTGAACCCCTATTATTTGGGTCCTTGGACCCTTAAGGTTCATCAACCGTGTACTCCTAGACCATGACGGAAGCCTCGGAGACCCATGCTGATCCAGAAATCGCTCTTGGACAGAACCTTGTCCAGGGTGACAGGCATGCTGTTTGGGGCATCTTTTTGAGGTTGCGAACTTATGGTCACCCTGAAGTAGATAGAATGTGGGGTATGTGGTATTAGAATATACCCAAAGCCATATTCTATCTGCATAAGGGAGGCTATACTCTTTGACCCGTCAATGCTGTTGGTACTGTTCAAGTCTGTTCTCGTCCGAGTTGTGAGGCCATTCTTGTCGTGAGAAGTGGTGGACATACTCTTTGACCCATCAATGCATTGGGTGCTAAAGTCCACGTTGTCATGCCGTTTTTCTGCTTCAAGAGCGTATCCGGTCGAGCAGGTTACAGTTTTGGGATGGTGAAATTAGGGCCCAAGTGGAGTAATCATCCTCCGTTTAAAATGAAACCCAAGGCCCCTGATGATAAACATTTCTTGCCTGTATGTATCTCTAAAGGTTTAATATTGGACAAATCTGCCAAAGGGCCCGTGTAGGTATCTAATACCTACTTGGCGGCCCAAGGGGGATTCAATGGGATTCATAAAACTCTGGGGCCTATGTATGTGCTATACAGCTACATGGACCCTTTGAATCTTTCATGTAATATATGAGGGGATTCAATCTCCGGTTCACGCCATGCAGGGCTTGAGGGGTTCTAAAGGCCCACAAAAGAAGCCGTGGAACTCGCGGTCTCCCAAAGTTGTGCACTTCAAAGTATAGTGCCCCTGCACCCCAAACGCATTTTTTCCTGTATGAAGGCTCCAAAAAACATCCTGGCTTCCTGGGATTGATATATGGGCCCGCCAACAGGAGCCCCCCCATATCCCCGTGAATGACTGGCGGAGCCCATATGAGCTGTAGACTAAACTCCCACGTAATATCCCCCTTAGTAACCTCCATAATAGTCCCCTATATGATCCCCCATATAACCCCCTTTAAGGAGTTTAGACTATAGCTCATATAGCTTTGGGTATATTATAATACGATCCCCATATACCCCATATTCCTACTCGAGGCAGACTATATCCTCATGCTGAGAA
>CAJNIZ010043046.1:0-18941 GCA_905231905.1 Symbiodinium pilosum
TCCACGCCCGTCAAGAGGCTTGGTCCCTGCTGAGCCTATAGGAGAAGTCATGTCAAGGCTTGCATCCCGCATGTTTCATGCTTCGATCATATAAGCAATAAAGCCCTAAAATGTGTAAATGTGCTGGCATAATTTTATGCCCCAAAAAAGTATACCGGGAAGACTTAAAAGTATCTCGACCTCGATAGACGAAAAAAAGTATGCCGTCGCATTTGCTGGAAGGGAAACAAGAGCTGACAAAGTGAGAGTCGTGCCCAAACGATGAAAGGTCTACTGATATGATCGTCGCCCTATCATATGCAGCTGTGGTGGTCAAATGCTCTTGCAACAGCATTGGCTAGCCAACGGCCCCCCAAAAGACACGGAATGACGCCGAATGAACGACAAACAGGTCGCTGGGGCAAACTGCACATCTGCAATCGCCCGGAAGAACCGATCGCGCTGGCATTCGCTGGCTTTACTTCCGCGATCGCTTGAAATCGGCGGGTCTCAACGAGGCCTTGATTGGAAAACAATTTGGCCTCTGAATTTCGATGGCTCTGCTCTGTTGGAGAGCTTTCTTTGCCTCAACTTCCTCAACCTCCAAGATCCTCCAAAATCTGGCCCCTAGTGTAACTCCAATCCAACATCTGCTGCGCGGTCTTTACATACCCTACTCCCCATCATCAACACGATCATTTGATGCGACAGGCAACAATCAATTGCAAGTTGATCACGGTCTTTATGTTTTGTGCTCATCTGTGAATGGGAAAACATATTCAGAAAACTGAAGAACTCTGCGAATTCTGGCTCATGCTGGACTGGCAGACTAGAACAAGTACCGTCTACAGATTTGGGGTTGGGTCGAACCATCTCGGTCAGAACGCGGATTCTAGCGACAGCTCGCTCAAACTTTCGGCGCAGGCGGGCTGGCACAATGGACCTGGAGCCTCATGCTGACTCATGCTGACTCTGCACATTGCGGTATCCTGCAGTAGCCTTGCCCAGGTTGACGTGATGACCCCAAAACGTGCCCATGTGTCCCGCAGCTTACATCAGAGTCTTACGGTTAACATGCGCTGGGTTAAGGAGCTGTAAGTAAAGCAGCTCAGGTTGTCTACTTGCAGCAACAAATAGCTAAAGAGAATTGTCCAATCTTGATCTGAGAAAAAACTGGCCTACGTGCGCATTCTCATAGCCTTCGTGCCCATCTTGTCTTATCGGAGATCTTCAGAATCGTCCTTTGCTCCAGACCCGGCCCCACCATTGCCACGCTAGGCATGCATCGAGACTGATGCTTGGAATTCCAAACTCAGGATGGATAGTCCCAATTGCAACAGTACTCCATTTAGCAGTGCACTGCTGGATAGCGGCAGGCGCACATCTCAGCATTCCTGAAAATCTCACGAGTGGCCGCGTGCCTCTCCTGGATCTCAAGCACTGCTCAAAAAGACAAAACAAGTCACGGGGACGGGCCGGCTGCCCGGAAGAAGCCAACTAAACGGAGCCCCCACGGGCTGGACCGAACCTTGTCCCAACAGACAAGTCAGAGCTACTTTGCCGAGGCCTTCATGGAACAAATAGGAAATACATACATACATATATATATATATATGTCAGTACATGTATGTGTGGGTATGTGCATATGCGCGTACATGTATAATCAGTGCTTGTGCTAATCTGACATCCAATCTCCTAGGATACCAAGGGATGAACACTCTTGAAGGCCCTGGAACAGTGGCACTGGATTGCATGCAATTGGGTGCTGCCGAAGACTTGGGACAGCAAAAGCCGATGACCCCATCCTATTGTGCAGAATGTGATGCACAGCAGCTGCGAGGGGGCGTGCTGCCTATATTAGATCTGGTTGAACACTTCCACTATCTCGCGTGGATGTCCTCATTACTTGTTACCCTCACGTGACTCAGGTCACCTGGCTGCTTGGCTACAAGTCCCAGTACTCTGTTCAAGGGTCGGCATGTCCCCATCTCCGAAGGCAGCTCTTTCCCTGAGGCCCTGCCGCAGGATTCAGACGTAACTGCCTATCGCAGATTCGGGAAGCCTGATGGCCTCCTGTTAAACACATTTTTATGAAAAGCAAAGTTCGACAGCTGAATGTGCCTTACTCATGGGATCAGTGCCTCTCCTGGCTGCAGCCTATATAAACTCTGTTCAACATGGTTAGGCGCGACTTGTGTTAGAAGGATGTCAAAACGCTAAAGCCCAGGCAGGACCCCTTTGTTCAGGGAACCGTGCTCGCTGGCGAGTTCACTGTTGGACTCGCGCGAGTCGTTTTGCGTGCACGTGCCTCAGGGAACACAGGTGATCATTATTTTTGGGCCTGACGGCCAGCAGACATGAGGTTGCTTGGTGCTCAGCGGTTTTGAAACTTCTGCAAATAAGTAGCCCAGTGTACTTCAGGCCTTCAGCTGAAGCCCCACTGAGTGAGATAGCAAACAGCCAACAGTCACGTCCATCACCCTCACGCCTCCACCTACTACTCTCAAAGAACGCGAGCTGAAGCAGAAAGGAACACGGAAAGCTCTACATCCAACCCCCTGGGACTATGAAAGCAAGGCATGACATCCTCAGGCCCAAGGCACAGCAGCTCTTCAGCTAATTGTTGACATCTTCCCCCATGCTAGCTGTAGCAGCTCAGGGCACCTCTCAGATGTCAAGAGGATTGGCGGCAGGGATGGAGGCTTGGGCATGGGTGAGAGCAGGTAAAACGAAGCTGTGTTTGACATTCATGCTGGCTGTTCCAAAGACCGCCCATCCTTGGGAATCAGAGTTCAACGCCGAGACAAGTAGCCGCTATAGATCGCTATAGGTCTTCTTTAACATGAATGTCAGTTTTTTGCTCCGCATGCTCGAGTTTGTCCATCGGCATTGGCTAATGCTGCTTCAGGAGTGATATGTCATCGCTGACGCACCTTATTATTGCGCTTTTGCATTTTTGAATTTACGGATAGCTCAGCTGCCTGGCATCAACTTTGGATAGGAATCAGTGGCGCTCCTGGCAATAATGCTAGTGGGAGGCGTGCTGCCGTACCCCTTAAACACTTGGCGTGCCTTCCGAAAGAAAGTGGTGTAGGTCCTATATCCTTCATGCTTAGAAGCAGAGGCTAAGAAACTTGGAGTATCCGGCCTCTTCGTGTACGACACTTCTTGCATTGTACCCTGTCCGCGAGTCCCGAACCATGTGTGTTGCGTTTGAGGCAATGTTATAACCTCCATGCAAGGGCCAAAAGACATATAAAGAATGCACGATGCCCCTGCCAACGATCGTGTTCAGTTCTGACACGCGTCCAACAAGAGCCATATCCCCCCAGTGTCAGAATCGCACCTGCCCAAATACTTGCTAGCGAGTCCTAAGTCTGACTCATCGACAGCTTCAACTCCAAAGAGCTCTTTAATCCCAAGTATCCCACGACGTTCAGGCCCAATGTAGCGGGCCTCGGAAGCAAAGTGCCATCCATCCGGCTGCTTCCTGTCGAGTCTGTCGAGCTTTAGTATCTGAATCACTGAAGGTTCTGGCATTGACCTAGTGTTTTGCTCTCAACCACCTGGCGATGATGACCCTGGGGCGGCCCACCAGGTGCTGAGGGGCCCACACCTCAGGTCTACGTTCCATGCAGCGTCTGATGTATGAACAACATCTGCTGTCTGCAGTCCAGGCAAGCAGGCATTCCTTCAAGACAATACTTGTCCCATTCCACTGGTTGCTTCACCTTGCGCTTCCAAGGAACGCCCGTCCAGCTGTGGTCCACCTGAGCTTCCATGCACCCCAACACGCACCTAGTGCCGCCTCCCACTTCAGCGAACCCGAGCTGCACAATGTTTGCGAGTTTCGTTGAAGCCATGGGACCGATGGCTGATTGGCCATGGCGTTGTTGGACTCCACCTTGCGGCATGCAAGCTGAAGGCATTGTGCGAGTCTGACGCTGCAACCTGCTGCATTTGGGGCTTTGCTTTCCGCTACGTGTAGATATACCCTTGTAACGAAAAGTGATGAAAAGCGAAGCCTCGCGCTGCAGAGCATCAGCTCATCGGTTTCAAATGTCCCGGCCTCCACGGGGTAGTTGGCCGGAGGAGGGCCGTTGGGGCGAAAGACTTGTCCTGAATGCCTGCAGGCGGAACAAGGCAGCTGTCTTTAAGCTCGCAGCAAGTTGCTGTTCGGAGAGCTTCTTTGGGAAGCTGTAGCCGTGGCATTGGGGCTCAACAGGTGCCCCGCTTGGCACGAAAGATGACTGCTTGCATTGCAGGTTGCGGGTTGGGGCGGTACTCCACACCGCCGAAGTACCGGCTTCCCGCCTGGGCAGGGGCTAACAGCATTTCTGCCGAAACCAACACTTGCGGCAGACGCCGGTCCTGCAGACAGCTGCCCTGGAGGCCCTAGTAGAGATGCAGCACTCTGCACGCAGGAATTCCAAGACTTGAATCCTCAGTCCTGCATTTCCATGTTAAAACCTTCCCTACAGCTGAAAACATCCCATTCCCTGGCCTTGTCCCAGTGCCCGCGCTGCTCGTGAATGTGTCCAAACAAATGCACCTTTGGCTGCGGACTCTTGTTGAGGAGCCCCCCCACCCCTTTTCACAGCTACGTGTGTCGCAAAACAACCCAACTGTCAAACACGCGGCATTCTGCTCAAGCACACGTCCCAAGCTCCTATAATCTCCTATACTCTCGAAAGTCACACCTTGGGCTTGGTGCGGTAGATGGCATCAAGCCTCGGCGAAGAACTGAGAATCTAAGAGCTTTGAACATATGATTGATTCTTGACGTGCTTATTTGGCTAAGTTTTCGCCTAACCTGGGCATAACGCACTGGAGCCTCGCAATCGCTGCGCCTCAGGCTAAGGCTTCGGGTTCTACACAAGACTGGAACAGGGACACTGAGTCAGAACCAAGCTAAGGTACAGCTGTCCGCTGGAGCCCCAATGGCCACCACCAGTCAGGTCGAAGATGCCATATGGGGCCTTGAGGGTGAGAGCTGTGGCGAACCCACCCGCAAAAATGTCAGGCTATGGAGTTGTCGCACATCACTGAAGCCTATCAGTCTTGGCAAAGTACAACATGCTTCAATCAACAGCACAGCACGCAGGTCCAAATGCATTGACTACAGGTTACAGTTGGAACCAGTGTCCATGCTGTTATTTACCTAGACTGGAGCGCATGCACGTGAGAGATCTGTGAACTGTTCAGCAGCCATGAATGCAAGCTTGCAGGAGCAGCCAGTCGCACCTCGTGCGTCACGACAATGTCAACGCCTTCACAAGCTAGAGCTTGACAGGGGTGACTGGCAGCAGAAATCCGCTGAACTCTGCCTGCGGGCATGTCCGCATAGTTGTTGCCAGACCGGGAATCTCCCCTCCGGGGATGCCAGCCGGCGCCCCAGATCTTGAGGCCCATGACCTCAAGGATTAGAAAAGAATTTTGGGGATTTTCATGTTAGGGCTGCTGCATGGTCCGGTTGAAATAGAGGCCCGCCTCGGCAAGATCGTGGTTGAGGACTCGCGCATTCGTGAGCTTATACCTTGTGGAGGCCAGGAGGCTGAGGAAATATGCAAAGGCCCTGTGGGACAGCAGAATCGCCTACTGTAGCCCTACAGTCGTCACAACGCGAGACCCAACTCGAACAAGCCTGCTGAACCAAAACAAGGCTTCACACAATGACAACACCCTCTCACATCATTGTGTAGTCGACTATGACCAACCACAACATCCACATGGCCCAGGCACTGGAAGTAGGCTGGGTCCTGAGCAACCTCGTTGGAGATGTGTCCACGGTTCAACCTCGCAGTTTTTGCTTTGTCGCCGCAAGAAAGCTTTTTTGTGTCACTTCGACTTCAAAGGAAGTCGACTATCCATCAGGTTCTGGGTCGTACTGACACTTACATGCAAACAAGGCCTGAATTTTGCATCTTCAGTCATGCTCTGGCTGCCTCCAATTGGTGTCCCAAAAGTCGTGGTTGCCAGAGATGACGAGGATGTGCTTGTATTTGCCCCTGGCTCTTGCATCTTGCTTGAAACTTAGCGCGGCTAATCTGTAGTCTGGAAGTTAGAGGAATATCTTTGCCTACTTGATCAGAAGAAGCACCATGCTGCACACATCATGCGCAAGAAAGTTCAGCACATCCTGCTCAATGCGCAAGCAAACGCACACTTGGCGCACACTTCATACAGAAGGGAAGGCTGCAGCGAATTCGTTTGATGCAAGTCTCCGTGCCACAGCTTATCGGCTCTGTTCCGTTGTTCCCATAAGTTTTACAGTGGTTCGACCCGCTTTTGCAGATCCATGGCAGCCATTGCTGCCGATGAGCTTGAGGCCGCCAAGCCAGTGGTTGAAATCACCCAGCTCGCCCTCGGAGCCCACCTCCAGGCTGCGACGCTGCGGAAGGTTCATGTGAGTTTGACTACAAGTGTGGGATTGGGGCTGAAGAATGTGTGTTGCCTGCTCCCACAGCAAGGCCCTTCCCTGGCCCTTGGTGCAAAAGGTTAGTTTTCAGTGCCGTACAGGTCCTGCTCACAATCCAAACGCTCAGGCACCTTGGCCACATCACCGGAATGGATCAGAATGTCAGCATCCGGCATATTCCCGGTACCTCACAGGTTTGAGTTCAGCACACATTGTATTGGATGGATCGTCGTTCGGATGAAGCATGCGTTGCTCTTCAAACAAAACACAAATGGAATGCAAATGGTGAGCCAAAGGAATATTGGTCGCGTCGGGACAGCTACGTCGAACACCAGGCCCTAACGTCTATCCTTCTCAAGCCCAGTTAATTGTACGAAGTCCCGAGCAACCATGAACGAATCGCAGTTAATGCCAGAATGTCCATCTACCAGCATGCTCCGCTGCAACACCTTCAGGCCAGGTTGATCACGCCAAGGGGCTTCGGTGGAGGCTGTGCGTGTCACTGATGTGCAGGATCCGGACAACATCCGGGCCCTGTCCCTGACCTGTCCACTCGGCAAACATGGCTTCGGCCTTATCGGACATACTACGACGTCGCGTCAGCGGATGCTCGAAGCCGCTTATCGCGGCGAGCGCGAGAAATTCACGTTGAAACATAAGATCGCCACTTTGAAGCCTTCTAGAGGCCACAGCTGAGGTCGGCAACTGCACCCCATGTCATCCCATATCCATTTGCATCTGCTTTTTGTCCCTGCTTCCATCCCTCAAAGACTTACTCTTGGCAACTGCGTACGGCTGAAATGCAGCGCTGCAATCCTAGTCCTGACCCTCCTGCCTCCCCTCTTGACCTTGAGACCGGGTCCGGGCACCTCACGTGCTGAGCGCATGGGCATCTGTGCCGTCTCGTAAGGCTATGTAAGCAATCCGAGATACTCTTTTAGCAGCTCATTTCTGCATGTCGATCGAGAACGATGTTTGTGAGGCAGCCAAGCCCAGTTGTTAACATCGCAGAGAACTCATTGTATTTTGTGGGTTTTCTTGGCAGGTCATGTCATTTACTGCAGATTTGCCGGCGAATGCTCTGCCCCAGTGGCACGCCATGGCCAAAAACACCCATTCAGCAGCAACAACAACAACCACAAGAAAGATAAGAAACACGTCACCATTTACGCGCAAAGCCTCCTTTTTCTCCGGAGGTGGCAGGGGCTGGTTGGCCAGAGCGTCCTGACACGCAACAAGCTTCCTAACCTTTAATTGGCCTGTTTCTTCAGATCATGTGGGGATCGTTGTGTTATGTTTTGCTGTGATCCTGCAGGACACGGCACAAACAACATGTGCGACCTTCAAGCACAAATCAATGCAGGAAAGTGGTGGCAAGCCTATCTTTCAAGTTTGGACTAGTTGCGTGAGCTCGCTTGTCTCCTTGTAACATGCTTTGTGCTACTCAGTGCAACCAGACTGGCCCGTCAGCACATGGCATGCAGTCCGGTCCGCCTTTGTGGCATTCGTCGTGTTCAGAGGCCCTCTCTTGGAGCCTGCCGTCCTTGCGCTTAGCGGTGCAACCGCTAGGCTTAGCTTGGATCAAGGAGCGCGTCTCATCAAGCCTCCTTAGGAAAATGTCCGAGGACTCTTGTGCAGTTTCTGCCGAGACTCGCTGCTGTACCATTTGTGCCCTCTGCATGGGCGCCGATGGCCAGCAGAAGCGCAATCCTCGAATTTGCTCATGGGAAGCTGTGTTGTCATACTCAACTCGTTCCAAAATGTCCAAGGGATGTTTGTCACCGAGGGCTCTACGCAAAGTCGGTCCGTTTGGCCAACATGACTAGACGCGAAACATCGGACGTCGTTGAACGTCAGTGCGGCATACAGTAGTGTGAAATGCTAAGACTGCAAGGAATTCCATCAAGGCTCAGCGAAGCGCGAAGGAATGCCATTGGAGCACAGAACCTACCGAGTCCTTCTTGATCCTCTATATGCCTTGCGAAACTCGTGCAGTGCGGGGCGTTTCCTCCGACTTGGGGGTGATCGTCCTATCGCGTGCAAAGCAGAACAGGCATCGAACCAAGAGCTGATAATTCCAAGCCTCTTGCTGGCAAGCTTCCACTTGAGTTTTGCAAACACTTGCAAGGCATATCTGCATACACAGCACGATGGGAACAAATTCAAAGTCGCAGGTAAGCCTTGATGGTGATCTGCTGCATCAAAGCACATCAACGACTGCAGTCAGGCCCGCACTGGTACAAATCTTCGTGGTTTGCATCAGGTGCCGAATTCCTGGGCTGGGGCTGCGGGACGTCTTGTGTGTTGCAAGTCCATAGGCCTATGCAGTCTCCATCTGCTTAGCGGGTCGTGCTGCGCAGGAAGTGAGCAGCAGGAGAATATGCTTGCCTGTATGATCGGAGGTTCCGTGGGATGTTCCTTCTGCCTTGTGCGATGTGTGTGTGTGTTGGCGTGCAGAAAGGTGCGGCAAGCTCTCTCCTGCAACCACTCAACCACACCTACGAAAGGGAAACACGCCCAAACATCCGCACAATATGTATCTATGTGATAATGGTTCAGCACGCTGTCGCAACTTTTCTCTTGAGACGCATGGCGCATGCTGTCCTTCTCCTTTGAAAATGGTGCCTGGCAAGTAGCCAATGATGCCATCAGATTTGTAAGCCCTAGACGGCTGCTGGAACCAGATTCCAGAACGGTGCACGGTTCAACTCGATAACATTCATACGTGTTGGCCTACACAGTTACACAACTTGGAGAGCCCAAGCATCTCGCATTGGCATGCTTTGCCAGCTCCGCAGCTAAGCTTCAACTCAGCTGGGCTAGGAGCCACCGTGGGGCTGCTGATGAATCAATGTCAAAACTTCGCGGACAGAGCCTTCTGGACCCGGCAAGCAAACGTGGAGCCCTTGTACTCTCAGCTGAGCAATTAGCGCAGGCAAAATTGACAGCAGCCTCATGCAACCTCCAATCCCTGCCCGAGTTTTCGAAGCTTGCATGTGTCGAGAACAAGTATCTTTTCCAGAATAGGCAATGCTTGAACTTTCTGATCTGCCCAAGGAGGTCTCAGAAGCTTCCAAGAGAACGGGTGGGTGAACTCTGAGGGAAATAGAAGCAGTGCACGCGTCGCAGGCCCAGGTCCGGAAGGCCCTGTTTTTCAAGCAGGCAACTTGCCTTGAAGCAACCTGCGCACTGGGTTCTGGCCAGGTGTGTAAGCCAGCCTGAGATGAGGTGCAGCATGTTAGGCTCCCACAACCTGATAAGTCGTGGCACGTCGTGACAATGATCACAGCTCACTACATCTCAACCAATAGCCATCGATTTCAGTGCTGTGGCCTTACAACCAAACTTGGGAACCTTGGTACAATACTATCCAACCCCCACCACAGCCGCTCATCACTTGGAAGCACGTGAGCTTCTTCAGTCAGCACCTATGCGAGCAGAAGCAGAGCTGTAAAGTGCGGCATTGATTGAATCTATGATGGACAGTCGATGAGAAGCATGGCGCTGCTTTGTTGAGGGCGCTGTGCTGCCTTCTGCTGCAGCTCAGCCAGCTTTCAGGTAGGAAACTGACAAGCCACTTTAGCCAGCCATCTCCAGTCATTATGTGGGAAGCTGTGGAGAGTCAGATTCCATGCTCACACACCAGCATGATGAACCTAAAGCACAAGTCTCAAGTCCAGCTAGGTGACATGGTTGCGGGCGCGCCACGGCTGCCCAATAAAAACTCAACCTCATGACCCCCATGGCAAACACGCGGGCCTCAAGCCATCCATACGGGCTTGCGCCAGCTGTCGCCAGCATAGGCGCACTTGTCGCCCAGCTCCTGTGCATGTTGCAGAGCCCAGTAGGCCTCTGAGGCACGTACCTGGCCTCTTCGATGCGCATCAACTGGTTGTATTTGGCATTGCGGTCAGAACGGCAAGGTGCGCCAGTCTTGATCTGACCAGTGCACAGACCCACCTTAAGTCTCAAACTGCTTGGGGAAGGCAGACTGCAAAGTTGGGCATCGACACCTGTATCAGGTTGACCTTTTCTTCAAACCAAGGGGCTGCCAAGTCAGCGATCGTGGTGTCCTCAGTCTCACCGGAGCGATGCGAGCACATCACGCCCCACCCGTTGACCTGCCAGTGGTCATGCTGACGCCGACGCACTTGATGCACACACGACACGCGGCCCGTGTCACTGCTTTTAGAAGGTACTCAGATGTACGCAGCATATGAGCCTTTACCAACTGTGTGTGGCAAAGGCACGTGGGCAGCTAGAATGCCACGGGCAAAGCAATAGTTCGCCTTGCAAAGCTTCACGGCATCAATGGACTCGGACACAGTTCCAATCCTGAAGATAGCATTCTCGTGACTTACGGTACAAAGAGGGGAGCATGGATCGCGCATGACGGATGGTTGCATAATGTTATATGATTGGAGCATGTGGCAAAGGGCGGGCAAACCGTGTACCTTGAAGCGTAGAATAAAAGCCCGCCATAGGCCCGGACAGACCCCCCACCCCCTGCACAGTCAAGAAAGTCGGAAAATCAATGGGAGCAGTCACTCATGCGGTCACTCAGGCCTGAGACGAACCGCTGCTGTGCAATACTATGGGACTGTTGGGGGCTGCTCTACAGTATGCTATAAAGTCCTCGATTGCAGTTCCCATACTGTACCAGGGTTCACGAATCCCGTGCATAAGGGTTGTTCGACTCATCCCATCATCCCACTGTAGGTCTTTCCGTCTCACTTCTGCATTCTTTCTGTTTTTTCATAGTTTCTATGATGCGCTGCTCAATGCCATCCCAGGAGCTGGTTCACCTTCAGCAGCAAAGCATTGCAGGCCTGCGAGGTAGGACTTGGGATCTCATGTGAGGACCCGAAACCAAGGATCCTCCAGCAGACTCTGGGCCTTGTCGTCGATTGCCTTCTTGACTCGTGTGACGTTGGTAACGGTCAAGTCATCTCCGACAACCTGCACGCGATCAGGAGGGTTTCGCATTCTAAAGGTAGTGCAGACCGCAACACATACTTGCATGAGACTCTCAGGCAGAATTCATTTTGTGATAGCCTGGGTTGGTCCACCCACTTTTTCAGTAAAGGCCGTCCATGCAGCCCAGTCGTCCTGATCGAACGGGTCCTGGGCGGGGTGGCTCCCAAGTTAAGAACTAGCTGATCTACGCCTAGGCCAAGTCTGGCTCGAAGCTTCAGGCTCACTGTGGCCAGAGCTTTGAACTATCGTTTTCCGGGTCTTCCTCCCAAGATCAAGTTCTTGTCAGTGCCAGGCATTAGATCCTTCGGAAAGTCTGTTCCAAGGAAGAAAGCCTAGTTCACGTCGAAGCCCTTGCCCGAAATGTTGCGAGATTTCATGCAAGCCCGAGAAGTGCCTGCTGTGGCGATGCCAAAAAATCATGGAAGGTGCCCATGCGCTGTCAGGCGGACAGTTGGAAGTAAAAGCTACCCTCTCTAATACCCACAAGTACGTGCGTGATCCTGCTGTGGTGCCCTGATGCCGCGAGTCACACGTAGCAAGTTTTCCTGAGAGTTAAGACTTTGCTTTGCAGCTACGTATTGCAAACGTGCAAGCCGTGAGGGCTCCTCGATGGTGATCAGCGGATAGTTCTTGCAAAGGTCGGCGTAGAAGTCTGCCAGCTGGGCTCCCGTCATCTTCAACTCTGGGGTCTTCTCCGCCTTAGATTTGGCCGCACCATCCCCTTCCAATCAATCCCCAGGGCAGAATCGTGGGAGGCTTAACGAATGACCTTTTTCTGGTTTTTCTACGGGAACCCATAGATTAGAAGCTGCCAAAACCACTCTTCCTCGTGTAGCTCCATTTAGACCACACGCCCACCCGGCTCGCGAGCCAGGGGTCTAGATGATCATCTAAGAGGGCCTGGATGGAAACACATCGCGAATGTCTAAATTTAGACTCTAGGAGAACGCTTGGTGATCTCCATGCCTTTTGCTTTCAGTTTCCTCTTCAAAGGTGGTCTGAAAGAAGCCGGCCTCGGGTTACCACCTCTCCAGTTGAGGGGATGATGTAAGTACAACATACTGAGTCGACCTGGCCGTTTTTCACGGCACGTTTTCAGCCCTTAACCGACGTGGGATTCAGATTCTATCATTACAGTAAGGTTTCGTAGGTAGGGCCTGCGGTGCGCCATAAGTTTGGCATCAAATGTAAAGAGGATTTCGATCTACCCCACGTAACCACTATATGCGCAATGCACTGAACTTGAAACCAGCTTGGAAATTCCTGACAGCAGCACCTGAACCCTGAGAAGAGCTCATCAGACCCCTGCGAAGAAATTCCATGCGTACTTGATAACAGAAACTTGGGATGCCTTGAGTCCTTGGAAGCTGAACCCCAAACCCAGTATAAAAAATGGCCTTCCACCATTGGCCTGATCCCAATGCAGGCGGAAGCGGGCTCACACAGGCATGGATCTGAATGAGCTGATGCGGTAAAACACGATGCCCTAATCCTTCAACCCCACGCACAGGTCAGAATGATTCTGAATGAGCCCCTTGAAAGGCTTGAAAGGAGCCACATAATTGGGTCAGAGCCTTGTAATTTGTGGGCAAAAAGGCCTGGTTCATCCAGAACCCCTCAGGCTGCGAGGATGTACATAATGTCGACTCCCGATTAGTGCGGCGATCCCGGTTAAAGTCGAGTTTTTCGAAAATTATTCTGGACCCCCTATTCGATTTGGTGGGTCCCAGTAAAATATTTTCGGCCGGATGTTTTTGAAGTAACGTTTTGATCAAACTCCTTTCCAATTGAATTTGAAAAGAATTTCTATGATTTTGATTAGGCTGTAATTTCTTTTGCTAAGTTTTCAAGACCAGGCCGTTTCATGCAAAGGCTGTAGACCGAGCAAGTCCATATGGATTCAACAGGAGCCGAAGGATCCCTCTTCCTTCGTTGATTCTGATACGAGCCATAGGATCCTCCAGACCCCCAATTCGTTTTGAGGCCTTTTGATTACAGGGGCTCCCCTTTTTGTGTGGGGGGGCCCCCCACACTAATCAGGATCCAACATTCCTGTTGGTGCTTCTATTTACACTGCCCTTTCATGCGCAAGGCCGCCTCGGCATACCAAGTTCCGAGGTCGTAGCAGTCGGCACCTTCCACCTTGCAAGGCCAAGACATCGGAGTGGGCCAAGGAAAAGAAACCACACCAGCGCCGAAGCTACCCCATGAGACTCTAATGTCTAACGGCCACATCACACATTGACACGCTTTTACATATAGTCATTAATTCCTGACAATGCCAGGCACTCCCGAGCTTGGCGTGTAAGTCTGGAGCACCTTGAACTCCGATGCCGCCACGTCCATACCAATCTTGCACTTGTCCTTGTAGCCTGCCTGCAGCTCAGTGCTGCAAGGCGAATGGCCCCTCAGACTTGTGTAATAAAGCCGCAACAACAACATATGTGAGGCAAGACTTAGGTTAACAGGGACAGGGCGGGCGGCCGTGTTGCAAACTTTCTGGAGCTGAAAAGGGTAGCCTTCTCAATGGCTTCCATGATCAGCTCCACACCCTGCTTGGCGTCGCAAGGGGGTGCAAAGCCTGGACTGCATGCCAAAGATTGCGTCATTACTCTCGTTGCTGCTCACAAACCCAAGGTGCCCATGCGCATTCACTACACAGCAACTAGCAGATACTAGCAGGATCCGGGCTAGTCTGCATGGCGATTGGACGTTGGGACACAATTCTCTCGCAGGAACCGCCCTCATCTCCGATAAGGGTTGCATCGCCACCAAACCTGGGCAAGACAACCCTTTCCCAGCAAGTCCGAGCTCGGCTAATGTTCTGGGTTGACCATCTAAGCGGGGTCGAACCTTTTGTTTTGTGTTTTTTCTATAATAACGGTAAGGCTGAGCACGCGGGAGCTCACGCAAACCTACTAATACTTGCAGACTGATAGTGGCCTTTTGCATTCAGAAAGCCTGTGGCGCATGCGCCGGCAGCACAAGGATGACCTACAGCCTATAGATCCCATGCAACCGAATGAGACCCTCAAATCAGAGCTCAGCGGAACCTCACACTCTTGCTTAAAATAGTGTCCTTTCTGCTACTCGCTATCGTGCCCCCATTGAAAATTATAATCTCTGTTTATCCGTTCCCTCAACATTCACTGACGTTGGCAGAACCTGTTCTGTGCGCCAATTCATGCTTCCGCAACTTCCTGAAATTGGGAATGCTGTCTCGCCTCCGTGAAGCATTCAGTGGCACAAGCATCTATATATGGAGACATGATGAGACATGCGCAATTGCAATCGAACACTGCGAATGGTTGCTGCTATAGTGCAAGCCCCATCCCAGGTGCCCATATCAATTGTCGCCTGGTTCCCCGCTACAGCTCAGGTGTGGGCTTCTTCTTGATGATGCCCTTCAAGGTGTGGTAGCACTCGGACCCGATACGCATGGCATCCTGATCAAAGCCCCATTGAAGCTGATGTCCTGTTACGTCATACAGAAGCTTGTCCCCCCCAAGTCTTGTTGCCGTGTCAACAAAACCTTTTCACAACAGCCTTCGGGCCACCTAACTGCGTAGCCGACCTTGAAGGAAGATGCACCGACCGGGATGATGAAGTACCTTACTGCCGCAAGTTTTCAAGAACATTAGCCGGGTCAGAGAAACATGCACCTCGCAAGCAACCAGTTGCTCTGACTAATCCAGCAGAAGATCCTCAGATCCTGACTTGCAGGCGTTCGCAAGATGAGAGCTTTACTTTCCTGTGGCTGCGTCTAAGTGGCTCCTGGAAGGCCAGCTTGTTTCCTGCATGGGAGCCACCGTTGATCACCTTGCGGTTGGGCTGAGAGCTGTCCCCCGCACGTGAATCCCTGCTGACCTTTTTCTGTTGACTGCCGGGGCAGCACCAACAGTCAGGATGCAGCAAAACTGGCGGCGTATGTGAAGCAAAGCTAGATGGCCTATGGAGTTTTGCAGGACTCAGCTCGTTCAAACTTCAAGTAGGGCAAGAAACCAAAACACCCTTCGCCAAGTGACGTTGAAGCACGGCACAGGAAGAGTCAGCTTGGAACCATTTCCTGACGTGGCTTGGCATTTCACATAGGCTAGGACCTTGCCTGACGTTGGGAAGCAAAGAAGTACCAAACCGAAATGCTTTAGTGTCTTAGTGATAGGAATCGACCTGCGGGCGGCCGCGCCTCCGGCCTCCCCACACCCTTCCCCACCCAGAGGTTCCAGCGTAACCTTTGGGGGGTAAGCGGCTTGACAGGGGCGAATGCTGAATAATGAGGCGAGCAAAACCGCAGCAAGGCTGCTCAGACCCACTGGCGCAAACGGCAGAGATAGCAAATTGCAGGCCGCGCGGCTGGTAATGCAAAAGTCACAGGCTGCAAGGTTGGCAGCAAACAAAACAAATACGCTGCGGGGCGGCATGGCAAGCTCCCGAGCGGGCAAAAAGAACCACCCGGGCAAGGGACAAAAAGGGAAGCGGCAGACGGGCAGCAAATAATGTCACCACGTAGCAAGTTACGATGCGGGCAACCGGGAGCAGAAAAAAAGGGAAGCTGCGGGGTGTGCAACCAATGACCAGAGAATACCAACAAGTGGCAGGGCAGGCAGCAGGGAATGCCACCGCCTGTGGCAAGTTCCAGGGCAAGCTGACGAAAACCTAAACGGTCGAGGTTTTGAAGCCGAAGGAATCATGGGAACAATTTACAATGCGATTGTTTCCTCATTTAAAGCCTGAAAGAGCTTGAAACTTCCCAGTCTAAATGTTGTTTCACAAGGAGCCCTTTTACAATCTAGGGGTGGGGCAGGGGTGAGTCAAGGGGGTGGGGGTGCTTAAGTGGAAAGCTGCGGGGTGGCTAGCTGCAGCCAATAAAATTTGTAAGCTATCAGGCGAATCGCTTTGAAAGAACATGGCAAGCTGTGGGGCAGGCGGGGGCAAGGAAAGCATGGCAAGTTCTCCAAGCAAAAATGCCAGGCTGCCGGAGAGGACAAAAACGGCCGATCGCGAGACAGACACAGCATGCTGACGCTGGTGACTTTCAAAGTGGCACAAAGTGCTGGCAAGCGAAACGCGTGTCCATGCTGTTGAGGAGCAGCCGCAAGACTGCTGGGGAGAATCGTGCTTGGTCGACCTTAGGCCTGGCACAGGCCACTACGAGGTGAAAAAGTGCGTCCATGTAATGAGAAAGGCTTGACAGGACCCGTGGGAAAAGGGCCGTGGAGACTGCAACCTCAGGAAGCATGGGACACAGGGATGGTTGGGCTTCAAGCCTTTCTTAGCACCACCCCTCAAGTCCACTCACCGGAGAGAAACTTTCCAAACCAGAAAAGCCACCATGGGCGCACTCTCCGCACATGCCCCCAGAATACCCCGACTCCCAGAACAGTCAGATCCTTGCAAGCATGTAATTTGCGAGTCTCAACTGCAAGCTGCTGACTTGCCCGTACATGGAAGATTGCAGATTCTTTGTATGAGGTCAAATGTAAAGCTCTCTGGTGAACAACTCCGGATCAAGCTGGAAGACAATCGAACAGTAGGCCGGATCAGATCGACAATCCACCTGTTGTGAAAAAGGCTGGAAAGATGGACTCTTGGCACTTTCTTGTGAATGCGATGGATCTGCTCCCAATTTCACCCTGAAAGAAGCCCGACCCAAATCATGTTAAGCAAGCCACCGGCCAGCTCAGCAAAATGCTGGTAGAGGGGGATGCCTGAAACATGAGTACGGTTGGCTGCGGGCTGCAATCATCTGCAGACATGAGACTTAGCTTCATCACGCTCATGGCGGCCACTCATAAGTGCAAAAGACATTGCACACTGTTGCCTTTGGCTGCCGCTGCTGCCTTTGCTGCCGCCATGGACACCTGGGGAGAATTTTGCTTCACAGCATTGAGCAAATGATGGAGATCGGGTTCGGCAGACTGGAGAGCGATGTCTGAAGGGATCTGGCGTTCAGTCTTCCATCCTTTGATACCAGCAGCATGCGTAGCATGTCACAACATGCGGGGTAATGTGCACGAAGCAGGAGTGCTCAGACCTGCCTCCAGTCAAGCGGCTGTCCAGCAATACTGAAACATCCCTTTTGCATGACTACGAATATAGACCGTGTTCCAAGCAGCCTGAACATTCAAAAAAAGAAAACAAAACGAGCACTTAAGTCTTGTGTACTGGACAATGGGTGATCAGGTGCACTCCACACACCCAAACCTCATGTCACCTCACAAGGTACACCTTTCACATCAGGACTGGCTGACTTGGAAGCTCAAAGATCCCGAGCCCAGGCGAGATGCACCCAGGATGGCGTTGGCACCCAGCTTGCTCTTGTTCGGGGTACCATCCTAGGCTCTCATGTCAGGACTTCGGGTGGTTGTTGCAAATAGCAGGCTGGGTCTTCCTCACCGCTGCCAAAACCTCTAGCAAGTACTTTGCTCCTCTTCTGCTGTTCTCTTTGCATATGTAGCATCGAGGGCAATCATCTTGTCGTCCAGCTCCTTTTGCTTCGACACGTCGAAGCCCTTAAGCTCGGTGCTGAGAACCTGGCCATGCGCCAAAACAACACTGATCGTGACACGTCAGCAGGACTTCCGATTTTTGGTTAGATTTTGGTCAAGTTCTGTGTACCTGCATCCGATTCTTGCCAACTTTCTTGTGTTGCAAACCCCCACTAACTAAGCAATCTGACTTGGCAGTCATGTGTTGCTGCTGCTCGAGTGATGGTTTAATCTGGAGCACAACCGGCATCTATCTAGCATACAAGACACGACATCAATCTTGGCGAAGGCACGGTATTCACCGACTCCACAGCTTTGAGCACGCCTGCTCTTATTCAGGAAGCCACGGCCACTAAGCAAGGGTCACACTGAGCGTTGGCTGACAAACTTTAGCAATCGTGGTCCTATATCCTCTGCTCTCAACCCCGCTGTGTCCTTTGCCCAGGTAGCGTGACTTGTCGCCATCCCGAAGCTCACAAGCCTGCAGGACTTCTACGTTTGGAGGGCTGCTTTAACCTTGCGCCTCTCAAACCACCAGCCGCTTAATCAGCCACTGCATCTTCGGCTGCAGATGCTGCTGCTTTGCGAGAAACAAGGGAACACACCTCGAGAAGGATCATCATCTCTTCAAATTGCAGGACTGTGACTGGCAAATTCCGAAAACAGCCTGGCAGCACATAAGATGGAACTATCAGAACGTCTGGCTGGCGAGAAGAATGTGAGCCGTGAACAAAAAAAAAGATGTATAAATTGAATGGGAATAAGGAAGCTTCCGCCCGCGAGCTTCCGCGGACCTTCCGCGAAACCTCCGCGAAGACTACTGGCAGATTTTCCGACGCTGTGCTTCCGCGGTCTCTTCCGCGAAAAGGATTTCTATTCTAGTCTTCGGCATTATCCGTCCAAAGCCCGAGCGTACATGGAGTGCGAAATAGTGCGAATTTAGGGCGGGGTTGGGGCTGGCCTTATAGAGGGTTGAAACCAAAGGCGGTCACACGGTAACTTATTCAAAGGGGAGTTGGGCTGGTTATTCAAGGTTCAAACCAGAGGCGGTCACTTGGGAATTGGTATTGCGGTAAAGA
>CAJNIZ010043046.1:19041-30461 GCA_905231905.1 Symbiodinium pilosum
GAGCTTCCGCGAAATCCCCGTCACTTCATTAGTTCCAGGGACCCGATCCCGGGAAAGTATCTCCGTGGTGGCTCCCTTGTTGCCAAAACAGAAAACAACTCTGGTGACGAAGTGCGTAGATTTACCATCTCCAGCTCCCTGCCCAGAATTCGTTGGGGCTTTGCAAGTACAAGGGGATCTTCATTTAGGGTTTATGGTGTTGGGGGGAGGCACATCACGGCTGAGTTTCTTTTGAAGTTACTAACCTTCCATCTCCATAAGCTGTTGCTCGGGATTCGGCGGATTGAAAAAAGAGCTTCCGCAAGAGCTTCCGCAAGCGAAGTGCTTCCGCGAAAGCTTCCGCGCGCACAGCGGGAAGCACTTTTCGGAAGTTGTCCCCAGCCGGTTTCCGACGTTATTGCCGGATCTAGTTAACCTTACTCGACCGCCCATTTTTTTAACTGCTCATGCTCATGTGGAGATTGTAAGAAACCGTATGTGTATTTCAGGCTTCCTACCATGTTCTCTACCTGTTGTGGAACCCGACGTTCTGTTCAACGAGGCATGCCGAAGACACTTCCTGTCGGCGTCTGGAGTCGTTTCATGAGCTTACCTGGATTCACACTACATCTTTGACTTTGGACAATGTGAAAATTGAGTACTTTGCGGCTCTTGCGCGATACCCATCTAGCAAGACTAGCATTGTTAGATCGGATGCATGGACAGCAAGTCACCAGACTGCTGGTCCTCCTTACCTCGCCATTCAAGAGGGATAGAGGTTTGAGGTTAAGTACGGTACTCCCTGATCCGCTGCAATTGTCTCCATAGAGGATTGGCTCGAAGGCAGGCTCAACACAGTTAAATGCCACGTGCTGAGCGTCCGTAATGAGCACATTCTTCAGCATCCTGGACTCCGGGATCTAGAGCTGTCAAAGCCCAGATATCACTCGTGCAGCTTGACGAGAACAACCGCCCACATATTTCTATTGCCGCGAGTACGCGTTTCAGCGCTTGACGGGTGTTTTGATGTTATCTTCAAGCTGTGCTCGAAGTGACGGACTGTTCCAAGCATTGCAAGGCTGCGAGCTGCTGCGAGCGTCGAGCAGCTTTGACGGATCAATTAAGGCGTCAGGCTGTTCTTCCGTTCCTCCACCCTCAGAAGGAGCCAAAGTTCGACAGCATGTAAGCTGGCCACTGATTACATCTGAATGCTCCTGAGTAATTTCGGCAAGGTAAGGTGGCTTTGGGAGGAAGCTTGGATCAAGGGCTTAGCACGAGTGAATAGCACAGGGCCGCGGCAGTACAGGTTCCAGAGTCTGAACTCCTCAATCCACATGTGGCAAGGCACACAATCTTGCAGATTATGTCGCTAGGGCGCGCCGGATGGCAAAGGAATCCGGAGAAGCTGCCACGATCCATGCGCGGAAGCTGGCATCCCACCCTTCTAGGCGATCATGGTACGAAGCGCTTCTGTAATCTTTCGACATTTTTGTGCTGGTCTACGGTGTTTGAAGCTGGCAATAGCTGGCATGGCTGGTAAGGAATGTCCTGAAACCTGCCCACATAAGCCAGCCATAATTTATGCTGGAATTTCACATGGAGTGTGCAGATATGGCGTTTGCGAAATACAGTCTCCACCATGGCTGAGGCTGTGCATCTTCTGTGTGTCATCTCAAAAACATGCCGCCCTGCAGTTGACGAGGGCAAGGCGAAATTTTCTTTACCCTCTCTCTGCATGGGCAAGAGACCTCAGGAGATGCCGTACTGGTTGGGGTACCCGAAACAACTTTCGAAGTGACTGACTGCAGCATACTGACGAGACACGCTCATGATAGTGCTGGTGTCTGGTTGTGGTGGTTAACATATGCCTCAACTGCACGGTGGCCTTGTCCCACAAAAACACCGTGGCTCAAGGCATTCCGTAGCTATGATATGATGCCAACTTCTACTTCTGCCACTACGCTGTCCGTGACTGCTGCGGCTAAGGTTTGTGCTTCCTTCGTGAACACCACCAACAAGCGACAGCACCACCATCACCACTGCTGCTTGTTCGTTCTGCTACTCACTACACTTTGCTTGCTTGCCTTTTAAATGTACCATTATGACAGTCACGCATGTACTTAGTTGCTAGCATTCCTTCTCAGGCCTCGTGCACGCCAGTCGAGGCGCCGCTTGGCACCGCTGCAGTAACTGTAACTCCACCCTCAGTGGTGAGGTCGACCTGGGCATGATTCCAAAGGCCGGCAAGCGGCTGTGTCGCCAACAAAGTAGATCCAGGTAGTCTTCAGAGCAGGCTACAAAGCCTGGTTTTCTGGCTTGATAGAAAGCCCGCCGCGCCTCCACAGTCGGATTGCCGCGAGAGTCCAGGATCTCACGGCCCTTCAGTGCCTGTGTCCGCCAGCTCAGAACGGCACAAAAAGAGCTGAATGTAAACTTCCGCGTTACAGGCATCCCTCGTAAGCTTCAATGGCTTTGCCAAAGAAGAACTTGCACTGATGCATGCAACAGCGATTACAACTGTTTTTGCCATTGTAGCTTGGGGGCCTTGATCTTGAAGAGGCCTGCCGAGACTGCCTCAATCGCCGCGGAGACTTCGCTGGCACCCGTGGCCTTTAGCGCTTCCTGAGTCTTTTAGGACTATCGCCAGCGCCAAAACTTCAGGAAGTCACAGCTCAGTTGGTGAAATGAGACTTTGCTGATGGAACAGTCTTGCTGACGCGGAATGAGCCTACTGTCCACTCCCTCCTGAAGCCATTGGGTTTCAGCTGCCAAGAATCAAGGATCGCCTTGGCCATTGCAAAAAAGAAGCCTGCCAGTGCAGGTGCTGCGGGAACCCAAACTGCCCATACGCACAGGTGTAAACTTTCAGGCAGCTTTTGACACTGTAATGGCACTGCTGCCCACATCACCCCGAACGCACGAAAACAAAGACCTGACAAGCAGGCCTTGGAGCGGGCGTGAATGCAATCGATGGCGTGTCTTGCTTGGAGCCAGATCAGGCCAGCGACACAGGAAGTTCACTGGATTCTTGAAGGGCAAGCAGCACACTACAGAAGCAGACAACTATGCGTCAGAAAGCCTGGCGACACGAAGGCCAGCGTAGCTCGCTTTCACCGCATCTTGCCCAACACAATGACTCTCCACAAACCATCAGACACTGAACCAGCGTACCCTTCAAATTGTAGCACGTTCATGTCAATGTCGTTTTCAGATGGCATCCGAGAGCAGTTGACACAAAAAAGCAACCGCGCTCCAGAAATCAGAAGCAGAACTGAAATTTCTGCCAGGCTTCTGCAGCTTGACCTTGATGTTGGAGATAGCCCTGCTCGAGCTAGGTGCATTCACTTCCACTGAAAGGGACTCGATGCAAAACCAAACGTTTCATGCGAGACATGTTCTATCCGAAGAATACCCAAGAGCAAGTCAGCAGCCAACATGCAAAAGATTGCGCCATGCGTGGGACTTGCAGCTGAGCCCTGCATGCTTTCTCCACACTCTCATGGGCTCTCAAATGCGGAAGTCGCCGGCCTCAACCAAAGCTTCCGCTCGGCAATGCTCCTGAGGCTCGCAGCTTCCGGCAACTGCACCAGACGGGAGGCAGTTGCACAAGGAGACATGGGCCCCGCACAGTACTATCTTGCTCGCAAGCTCATTTAGCGGTTGTCAGGTCACGTCACAAGGAGCCCAAAAAATCAGCGCATAGCTCGGAGAATGCCCGATCCTCCGATCGAATTCTGCTGGTAGCCTAGGCGTAAGTCTACTCGAGTGTGAACCTTGGTGCAACCCAGCTTCTCTCTGACAGCTGGCTTGATTGCAGTTGCCAACTGTAAGATTTGAATGATACCCTGCCATGGTAAAAACTATGTCCGAAACCAAAGTCCTTGAGGAGAAGAGGTGTTGCTCCACAGTGAAGCAGGTGCAGCCTGGTGTACGGGTCGCTTGCATATCTGAGCACAAGCTGTCCACTGCAAATTGTGCTGTGCAAGTGCAAATGAGGTTTAAGGCCACAGCTAATGCCCACCTTTTCTGTGCAGGATGTGCCTGAGTGGCTGCTGGCAGGTACTTATTGCGCCTGCAAAGGAGGATTGTAAGCGAGTATGGATGGCGGGAATCTTGCGCCACCCCATGTACCTTACATTCTTGGACTTCCTGCAGATTGGGGATCCTAATGGGTGCAAGCTTTCCTCCCTCTGCCGTAGGATGGTTTGTAATGAGCTACTGACTACACTGGCATGAGTTGCGGGATGTTGGAAGGACATCTTTGCGTTCTCTAAGACTAAAAAGGAAAAGCTTCACAGCTTGCGCCAACAATTGCGCCCCGTGGCCTTCCAGGGTCTCCTTCCACCACAGACGAGACAACAATCGACTTTCTTGAGCTGTTGCAAACACTCAAGAGACCAAGCATCTTGCGAGCTGTGACGCTGACCTCCGAAAGACAAACCTGTGGATCAAAGTGAATTTGCAGCAGTTTGTCTGGGATTCTTGTCTTTCCAGTGTTGGACAGGTCTGGTTAGCATTTCATCTGGAGATCTTAATCTGTTACTTGAAGACTTGGTTCACCTTCTACAAATCTCAGGAGCTAGATAGCACCGGCATAGTTGTAGGACTTCCAATTCCGAGTTTGAGAATAGCATGCGAGTAGAGCGAGTGCAGGCCTTGCACGACTCGTTCTCGTAGAGAGCCAACCGTGCCTTGGGGCAAAAGCTCAGGACCCGAACAGATTGAGCCTGCACGTTCAACATGGAGGTCATTAGAAGTCTTGGTCTGGAACTGCCTGGGCCCATGATATCCGTATTTTTTGTGGGTTTGGCTCACGCAAGCACCCCATCTAGCCTGAAACTGTTGTTGGTTTGCGCAAAATGTTCTAGTTGGTTAGGGGGGCAAGCACTCTTCTCATAGATGAGCCCAACAAAAAGACCGTGCTCCTGTCATGCCAAGGCGTAGCGAAAAAAAACTCCTTGCGGTAGAGCCTAATGGAAGCCCAACAGCCCACTCCGTTGGCTGCCTAGCCCCACTCACACTTTAAGAATTTTATGCCAAAGGCATGGCAAAAAAGTGCGCATGGCAAGTTGGCACCGAAACCCCTGCAAGTTGCAAGCGCACATGAAGCAAGCAGACCTTGTCGCCAAGCTGAGGATGGAGTTCGCAGTAGAGAACCTGGGGGGCATGGATTCATGCACTCGGCTTCGGCTTCAGCGGGTATGGGGCATTCTAGCATAGCCTCGTTCCGGCGTACCAAGCAGTCATGTTCCAAGACACTGAATTGCACCTGTGACCCCTTGCGTCACGCCACGGCTGCTGCAGTCGTTTCGATTTGGCTAGCTGACATAGTTGGCGCATCTCTTCCAAATCAACGGACAGGAAGCCTGAGTTCAGTTACAACACCCATTGGTTTTGAACCAACGTGGCCAGCACCTTCTGCGCGCTTTTGGGATGGCATCGGCAGGAAGGCCCAAGACGGGCTTGGAGCGATGAGGAATCGGGCTCTGCCAACTGCAATCTGCAAAGAATCAAGCACCTCAAGAAAGACTTGAGTTCTGTACCGATGTGGTCGACGAATCGTCATGGTGTGCCAGGTACCCGGCCTGGCCAAGAGATGCAATCCAACTCTCTGACCCTTTCTCCTGAAATCGCAGCAATGTACAAACACATCAAAACGCTCGCCAGCTCAATCACATGGTGTGGGTACCGTGCAAAGCACAACACCCAGGACCCAATTCTGGCGAATGCTTTTACCGAAGCCTAGCATGTTGGACAAGATGGCAAGCCTCTGCTGCATCCCTTGCAAGATCCCGCTTGATTCAAGAGCCCGGATAAAGAGTACTAGCTACACCTCCAGCTCCTCCACGAAGCTGTGTACGTATGAGATCGTGACTTTCTGCAAGTGCGCTGTCTGCAGCTAGGCAATGCTGAGCAGCGTGGCCATGATTCGGCGGTGTGTTGAAGGCACCTTTGTCAAAGCGACCCAGTCTTGCGCTTGCGCCCTTACGTCATCTCCAGATTAAATAGGTTAGTGCTGAAAAAAAAATGCAGATGCATGTGGAATGCACCTTGCTGGCTGCTGGGAATTTGACATCACGATACCGATGAGGCCGCAGCTTCCGGCAGGGGCTTCACAGCAATCTGGAAGATTGGAAACAGAGACTGAGTGACCTGGCGGCATGCTCCAAGGCCCAACATTGAGGCGATAGGCTGGCCATCGCTCGTTCCGTAATGTCTTGAAACTAGCCGCTTTATGGCCTGTTGCAAAAGTTCTCGGGAACTGGCCAAGCTGCCAGTTGTCAAGTGCGTGTGCAAAGCAAGTCTAGTCACCAGGAGATCCATGGCTTGGACCCTGGCCAGGCGAACAGCCCTGGAGATGTCCATGACCTTGTCGGGTAGGTCCAAAGGATGTGGAACTTGCTTCCGTACGACGCTTCTTCCGCGACAGCACAGAGGTCTGGGTCAAATTTGACTCCGGTGCCATTTTGAGTCTTCCGAGGTGAGACTTGATGGGGCAAGTAGAGCCCAATGAAAGCTAGCCGTGTTTTTTGTTCAGCACTTCCACAATGCAGACACTGTACGGAACTGTACTGCAGAAGGGGGTTGATGCAACCACCGAGCCTAAGCGTACCATACAAGCAAGGTTTGTGAGCACTTCAAAAAGTGGAAAGGGGGTACATGTAGCCACCACATGCCACAACCACCAGATAGAGTGAAGAAGCTCCACCGATCCATGAGACTCGACCGATCCATAAGCGGACATATCAGTAGATCCCCTCGCACAGTAAGTATTGTTGCGGGCCCGAAACACAACTGGCTTTCAACAGACGTCTCAAAGCTCAGAATGGGCCTCAGCCAAGCTAGTAGGCCTGTAGCCGGAATGCCATGGAAAAAAGATGCTGACCCCCTCAAATCACCTCAACCACCTCTGCCAAAAAGCTGGTTCCGAGCAAGAACTGATATCACACCCTCTGACACTCCTCAGCCCTACCTTTCGCGATGTTTTATTGCCAAGGGCGAAAGCGAAGACAAGAATTGAAGCACGTGCCCAACATTCCAGCTGAGGCTAAGGCCCAGTTCGATCGCTTCTCATCAGCCTCTGCCTCGCCCTCCACAGCTGACACCTTGTGCATCCAGGTCAATAGCGCACGCTGGAACCATTGGACTCTAATCCTGCGAGCACTGCGAGCGCCATCCATTAACAATCAGTAACCCAATCACACGGAAGATGTCTTCAGATTTTGTGATCTGCAACATGCGACACACTGCGAAATCAGGGGAGCTGCATCCTACATGTACACGCAGGTACGTGCCGGCTAGATGCAAATGATTTTGCTGACGAAGCTGCACGAACAGGAGATGACTGCATGACTTTAGAATTGAGCTTGTTTAGACTAGGGATTGGCAGAGGTGTTGCTGACCTAAGGAGGCAGAATGGGCAGGGCTGGCATGGCCATTATGGTTCGGAGCTGCGTCAGAGAGTCGCATCATAGGCCAGACCATATGCTTGGTATCATCCTGTGTCGCCAGAAGATGTCCGGTGCAAGAGTCGGCATCAAGCAGCCAAGGGCTGCGCGCCAAAGTAGAGGCAAACACCGTGCGTGAACATCGAAACCTGCAAATATCACTGACAGGGTTGTGTACTGCTTGGTGACTTGATGGAGGCCTTTTTCACATGTCTTGATACTGCCTCTTCAGACAGGATCTCAGGATTCCACTGACTGCTGCTAGATTCAACATGTCAAGACCTGATGCACTCCATGCAGTGAGCAACTCGCCCCCGGTCCTTGAAGCAGCGAAACTTGGCCAGGTCCACGCCCTTTTGGGTGACAGCCTGCGCAAGGTTTGCTTCTTTCAACAGGTTGAATCATGTTGAAGCGATCACGTGTCCATCCAGCCGCATGTGGTTCTTTTGAAGTGTGATTCTTATCGTTTCTGAAGAGTTCTTTCCAAGAAATTAGGAAAATGCCATCAACTTCACCAAGTTGCACTTGAGGGATTGACGCATTTTCCTCCAATGAGCTCGGCCCTGCATTCTCCGACCGACAAACTAGCTTGAAATAAACTGACCAAACTGCAAAGCATCATGGCATCCTCTCAGGTGTGTACTATCCCGTACTCATCATGCAGTGCATGCAAAGGTCCAGGAGACATCCCACTTACCGGCCTCGCCTGGAACTTGCAGTTCCGCACCATTACGAAAGGCGGGAAGGAGAAGGAATGCTGGCAAGAGCCATGGAAGGTCACGGGCTCTGGGGTCAAGGAAGTGCTGGCTCGGCTTCTTGTTTCTTCTGAACAGTCCGCACACCTGATCCCTGGCATGCATCCTGGCAAGGTGTTTGGATGCAATTCAAGAACTTTGCCTCAAGGCCGCGGTGTCTGAATTCGAAGCCGTTCACCTTATCAGACGAGTCGAACAAGTTGCTAGGCACCTTGCATTTAACGCTCCCGAACAGCTTTAGGCATAGTTGTTAGGAAGTGGCCCTTCCTACTTGCTTGAACAAGCATGAAGGGGGGAGCGCACCATTCTATACACTGCAAACTCAGGAAGTACTGCGCCCTGCAACTGCTCAGCCACCTCTCAGCCATGTCAAAGCCTTCCCGAGCTGCCACTTGCAGCCCAAAACAATCAGAGCTAAAAAAAGGCCGCCGGCGTATAACGAGACAGTGACTTCAACCACCTGCGTCAGTAAAGCACAGCCCACCAGGGGAGCTCTTGTCTGAAAGACTGGTGGGACCTGTGTCACATGCTGTCGAACATCGTCACGATACCCCCAAACGATGCTGATCAAAAGCTGCGACAGGATCCAGGACCTCTGAAAGCATTTTGGAGGCGCTTTGGAAGCGCCTCCGCTGCGTACAAGACACCGGGCCCATGCCCAAATACAAAGCAGCTGCTGTACCGTGACCCTGGCCTCTGAACAATCTTCAGTGCGCACTCCTAACTGCGGCATCCAAGCCCGGGAAAGATCAAACAAATGAATGATCCTTGCCTCATCCTCCGAAGACAGCAGGTAGAGACTTTCTTCGCCTCGTGAGCGAGCTTCAACGAATCGATGTGCAGGAGCAAACTTTGACAAGAATGTGTTGATACTTGAAACCACGCAGCATTGCAAGTCATCGCTCCGGTCAAGTTAGACTGATATCACATCTTGAACGTTACTCTGAACTCCGAACTCATGGTCTGAAGGTCGTGCGGCATTGTGAATGGCCGATGCTCTGAACCTGTATTGGGCGGATGTATGCCGCTCGTGCTTGCGCTTTGGCTTTGCGCGCTTGTGCCGGCGCAGCATCAGCTGTGATGTGTGCTTGCTTACTTCTAGCGCAAGTTTGATCCTACTGGTGCTGTTGCTTGCAGCTGTTTTTGGCGGCTGCAGAATCTTGGCACCGCCTCAGATTCCTCTCTCCTCACCTCATGTCACACGGAAGTGGCAGGCCAGCCTGCTGTTTTTGCAACGCTTCTGTCCTAGTCACCTGATCATTTTCTCGTCTCCTTCTGCTAATTTCCTCCCATCCTCATCTTTTTTTTTCTTCTTCTCCTTCTTGTAATTGTTGTCTTCGTCATCTTCTTCTGTTTGCCCTTGTGTTTCTTCTACATCTTCTTCCTCTCCTTGCGTTGATTGCCACTTTTCTAGCCGGAGGTGCTACTGTTAACATGCAGCTTCACAACACGCAAATTTAAACTTGCGAAGACAATCAGCTGCCGCTCCAGTCAGATCGCAGCTCAGGTGATGCTACTTACTTGCTGTACCCCGCTTGTGATGAGCGTTGATGTCTGGCGGTAGTCGACTGTTGTATGCAGTCTGCGAGACAAACTTTTTTCGAGCGGGCTCACAGCAAAGCTGCCAATGCTGCGAACAGTTCGGTATCTTCAAAATCAACGAACCTTCTTTGTCTGCTTCTTGAGATGAAAGTCACGCAATGCAATGCCGACAATCTTGTGCACATCTAGCACATGAATTGCCGAGACGCGTATGGGAACACCGCGGAGAGGTTGGCTTAGAGTTGCGTCGTACCTTCCCATCAGCTCTATGAGTGGCTACACAGGCCAGGTAAATCCAGACTTCCCTTGTGCGAGGGCTGGGTCTCATGCAATGGCACCTTCTTCCGCCAGAGGCCACAGCAGCAAAGCTCTCAAGAACACTGCGTTCCTTGAATGCTGCCTCAATTTGGTCTAGAATGCAACATTGAGGGGAAATCGACTGCGCACTTCACTGTATCATCCAGCGACTAATCCGCCACCCGGAACCCCCCTTAAACAAAAAGCGGGGGGTGCCTCCATGTCAAAAAATCCTCAAAATGAATGCGGGGCTTGGGGAATCCTGTGGCTCCACATCAGCAAGGCAAAGGGACCAGAGTCATTACGATTGAATTTCAAAATGCCTGGGACATTGAATCTCAGAAGATTGTTAAGAACCATCTCAGGCGATTTGGAATTCAGCTGGCATGGTGCAGCTCAGTCAAGCTCGGGGGTCCTCAACAGGACCCCCCTCCTGCTCAGCTATGGCACAGAAGCCTGAAGTATCAGTCCACCTCTTTGGCTTTCAGATGCCAAATTAAGATTGGATTGGGCCAGCTCAGAATGAGCCCTCGGATGTATCAGGCATGGGCCTGCCACAACTCCTCCTACAATCATGTTGTCAGCATCGAGGAGCGCTTCCTTGGAGTGGGCGGCGTGAGATCAGGTCCTCTCAGTTTAGAAGCCTTCAGGTGAACTTAGACCACAGCGGCTGAGGGAAGTCTCAGTTCTCCGGCACTGAAAAGGAGCTCAGCGAGTGGTAGTGCCACCACCCCCACCTCCGGCAAGCTCAGAAGCTCCAAGGATCAGAAGGGACTGTCCGTCCGATCCTTCACGCTGTTCTGGTGTCCCTATAGATTTTAGGGTTTAAGCCTCAAAAGTCTCAGATACAGCCACCTCTGAATACTAAACTTCCGCCTCAGAGCAATTTTAAGTATACAATTACCTAAAGGCTCTTGTGCACGTCTTACCTTCTTCTTCTTCTTCTTCTCACTGCTATGCCCCCTTCCGAAGAAGGAGGCCGGAGCACCCCCCAAGCAGGAACTGTCCGCGGCCCAAGTCGTGGACTGCCGAGGCCCGGTTACCGGGCATACGAGAACAGGTAAGAACCCAGCCCCATGAAGCCTACCCAATGGAGGACCTGTCCCAGTACGGCCTTCACCGCTTCTCAAGGCAGCTGTGAACCTCACCAGCTTCACTCCGCGGTATACGCTACTTCAGACCCCCAATCCCCTTTACACATAAACCAAAAGGTCCCACTGAGCCGGGCTGGCGTGAAGAGGGACGTGTCAGCACACTAGGCTCTTGTCGCGCTAGCAACTTCGTGACTTCGCCTCGGAAAACCTCCCACAATTCAACTTCAGCCGCCGCATCGCACTGCTGGCGAGACGGTGACCCGCGCACTGCCGACAAACCCCAATTGGGGTTGTATAAAAACCCC